>LKNJ01004222.1:0-36142 GCA_002120245.1 Maccullochella peelii | reverse complement strand
TGGCGCTATATAAATAAAACTGAATTGAATTGAATTGAATCATATATATTTATTTGACTTTGTCACTTTGCACAGGAATGTCAGGGTTAAAGTCTGGTATTCTACTTTACAGTAGAATAATGTTCTACACAAAACTAATAATGGGGTATAGTATATTAGAATAGTGTACAGTCATAAGAGTTATATGATATATAGAATGACATAATAACAGATGTGTAGTAATAAGATGTGTATTGTCACAGTAAAATAAACGTAGAATACAAATAACTTAAATATCGCAGGCTACATAAAATGAGATAAAACACAATATCAGCCTGATTACAATAATAAAGTGCAAAGAGTCTACAGTTTTCATTAGTTTCAGGAACTGTATATAGATTTTATCAATTGTAGAAATGCTGTGAATCTTTCAGGACTTCATATTATACAGTTTAGATCAAATGAGGCTGCAGGAGGAATTACACCAAATGTGATATAATTTCTCAGATTTCATAAACTTTTTAGAGAATAACATCTACAGGACCTGAAACATGATGCAGCATTAATAGCATCTACACATGTCAATTGTCTGTCTGTGGGTCAGTGTGTGAGGGGAAGTGAGCAGCAGCTGCAGTATTGAAGCTCAGCCGCTCTCAGCTCCTTAAATCAACACAGGAAATACCACAAGAAACACAAACACTCCCTCTGCTCTCCTGGAGGCTTCGCCCACAGGAGGCGGGGTATGTTCAGCTCCACCAATCAGTTTCTCCGACAGTCACCGGAAGCATCTGAGACCAGCCAATCAAACGCTGGTCTGACTGCTCCCCCAGCAACTGTTAGACCCAAAACATGTGGAGAGAGAGAGAGAGAGAGAGAGAGAGAGAGAGAGAGAGGGGCTGCAGACAGACAGACAGACAGACAGAGGGAAGATCTGCAGGTAAGAACTGATTTACAGATGAGACTAATGAAGACAGACAGACAGATTCTAACCCTAACAAGAACGACAGACAGGAAGTGTACAGTATTAGTGTTTTGTGTATTATTGTGTAGGCTATCATTATGTGTTAGACGTGTTAACGTTAGAGTTTCATCTGGCCAATAGGAGGGCCCCGTTATATCACCCTGTGATGTAGTTCACGGTTTCACCACTCGATGTCACTGTTGTTATTTAGCACTAGCTGTAGATTAAGGTCGTATTTATCAACTGGTCATGATGCTTTGTCCTAGTTTATGAACCTTTTAGTTGTGGTTTGGTGATTAATGTTAGCTTTTTTAGCCGTAAGCCTCTTTGCTATTGTGTAGCAAAGTGTTCAAAGACAACACAGTGATGTTATTGGCCACAGGAAGTGAAAACTGTATTTTGGTTGGAGACTTTACGCCAGAGTAGCTAAGATGAACCTTACATCTCAGCTGTGCAACCAAATACCAGCTTCAGGATCAAACTAACTAGTTTATAGTGTACTAGTGTATCATTTAGTGCAGACTTTGCTCGTGTCTATGAGAGGACTGCAGAGACCAGATCCAGGTTTCTATCAGACTACAGAGAGCAGGTCCAGGTTTCTATCAGACTACAGAGAGCAGGTCCAGGTTTCTGAGAGCTGGATCTGAAGTTTCTGTAACTCTGAGCATTTACTATAAATTATTAAGTTACTGCATTAAAACTACTTTCAGGTCGTAAAGTAAAAACAGTTTTTACAGAGTCACTTGGTCCACTTTAATGAACACTTCAGCTGTAGGAAAACAGAACTCTGACAACCAACATGAGACATAGTTTGAATCAGTCAAAAATCTCATGTCATTTACTACCTTTAATAAAGCAGATTCAGTGCTGTGGTTGGTTCGATAGCCGGACTGGAATTTATCTAATATATTATTGGTATTCAGACAATCATATAGTTGGTCAAATACAATCTTCTCAAGCAGTTTGCTGAGAAAAGGAAGATTTCTGTAAGTCACTGTGTCCAAATCAAGCTTTTTAAAGGTTTTACCAAAGCCATTTTAAAAGCAGGAGGGAAAGGACCTAACTGCAGAGATGTGTTGATTATTTTTGTTTTTTCATGAGAGAGGCACTGGAAGCTGGATTTAAACAGTTTGGTAGGAACGGGGTCTAGTGCACATGTGGATGACTTCATTTTGTTGATAATGACACCAATTTCATCATCTGTTGTCATGCTAAAATATGTCATGGTAGGTGGAGGCTCACTCGCAGGTAGATCCTAAACAGTTGATGAATCTGTATTTCTAATACTGGATCTAATGGTAACAATTTTTCTTTTAAAAAATGATGCAAATTCCTGACATTTAAAAACGGAGCACGATCATTTAAACTGGAAGCTGGAGATGGGTTCAAAAGAGTGTCGATCGTGGAGAAGAGGACTTTGGGGTTGTGTTTTTTTTCAGAAATTATCCTTGAGAAATGGGCTTGTCTTTCTTTTCTGACAGCATTATTGTAAATTGTCATGTGAAACTTTAAGATATCAAAGTGGACATTTAATGTATTTTTCCTCCACTGTGTCTTGGCCCTGCGACAGTTTCTTTTCAGCTGACAAATAGCAGCAGTTTTCCATGGTAATTTGTGGGCTACCAGTCTTTTTTTAATTCTTGGAGGACCAACAGTGTCAAAAGAAGACCTCAATTTATTATTAAAACTATGCACTAGATCATCAACTGAGCAACTGAGAAAGTATTCATTATATCTAAAAACCTAGTTCTAGCATTGTCGTCAAGGATTCACTTTACAACAAAAGTCTCATGACACTGTTTTGATGCAAACATAGTAGCATTAAAAAAACACAAAAATGATCAGAAACGGGAACATTGGTGATATCGGAGATATCAATTTCGATACCACTTGTAATGACCAAATCTAATCTCAAAATCCCATAGCCTTTGAATCAGCAGTGTCATTGACATCCTATCATAACTGGTAAAAACGATCAACATAAAATCGGAAAACTCAGATATAAAATTGGGGTTGTGCTTCGGGGGTCGATAGATTTTCACAGTTATAGACTGCTGAGCTTTCATAACCAAAGTATTCAAAGCTTAAAAAGTCTCCAAAGCAGCACTTGGAACAAGTTATTAGAGAAGATGCTGGCAATTCCTCCACCTCTTTTATCTCGTCTACATGAATACTGGAAATTATCATTTGGAGGAGATGATTCTAGTAATTCGGCAGAAGCAGTTGAGGAAAGCCAACATTCAGTTAGAAATAAAAAACTAAGACCACATTGAGAGATAAAATCATTAATATAAAAACTCTTACTAGAAAGAGATTTGATATCAAAAATGTTAACTTCGTCAGTTCGTGTTCAGGGCGAGCAGGACTTGGTTGAGTCAAGGTTCTGTGAGTTTTGTCGAGGGTCCCTATGCAAACTCTCAACAAAGTTCATTTTGTGCAGCACGAGAACATTTCTCCTTTTTGTTGCGATGGGTAATAACAACGGTCGACTTGTGATAGGAACAGTCCGTGAATTGATTAGGCTTGAGAGAATAACTAAAGTCAGTTCTTCCGAGGACGTCAGTCATCTGCTGATTTGCAGGACTTCAGCGTGAGTTCCATGTTACGGGTAAGAAGGAGTTTACCGTCTCTGTTTGGATGTAGTCCATCACGAGCGAAGAGGTTGGGACGGTTCCAGAAGACAGAAAAATTGTCTACAAAAGGAATTACAATTTTGCAGCAATATCCTTTGAGTCAGGTATGAAACTGGCGGTTTCGACTAAACTTAACATCCCCAAACCGAGGAGACGGCAGAGGACCGATATAACGCACTGCCTGCCTGGTTCCAGATTGTTGTTCAATCCTACATGTGTCAAACTACAGAGGCAGAGGGATTCTCACGCAGGAGTTTGGGGAGTGTGGACATGACAATTCCCAAATGTTTATGTGCCGAACCACCACACCACACTTTTTTTTNGGGGGGGGGGGGCATCTGCAGTAGAGTCTCAGTATGATGTTTGAGAGTAAATGTCGAACTGTGAATTCACATCAGATGTCAGCAGTTTGTTCGCTCTGCTGAAGCAACTATGAGTGTGTGTGTGTGTGTTACCTGCTCAGGTGTACAAGTGTCTGCTGCTTTCAGCTTCACATCTCATAAATTAACATCCAGGGAATAAAAGTGTTGTGTTCACAGTTCAGTCTGTTTACTGTCTGTAGTAATACTCTGTCACAGTACTACAGGTATTACCAGTTGTATTAGTAGTATTAATAAGAGTAGTAGTAGTAGTATTTAGAAGTGCTAAGTCAGCTGGACTTCAGTGGGGGATAACAGCACATATGGTTTAAATATGAAGATAACGTGTCACATGACCTCAGCTAGTCACACAAACAGTGGTGTCACACCTCCACACAGCTGACCAATCACTGAGTGAGGTGGGTGTGATGTCAGAGAGTCTGTTGGCTGGACAGAGTTTCTGAAGCCTTCTGATCAACACAGTCTGCTGACTGATTTTGATTTGTCCTCCCTCATTCCAAACATCTGTCTGTCCAACATGTGGACACAGCTGTCCTTCACATGGAGTCGACCCTCCTGTGTGTCTTCATGGTGGAACAGCTTCTGTCTGAAAGATGGAGAAACTGACTGAATGTTAATATACTGAAAGAAACACTTAGGTTCTCCTCCTCCTCCTCCTCTCCTCTTCTCTTCTCTTCCTTTATTTATCTGCAGGTGTTTCAGATGAGGATCACCTGTGGTGAAGTGTTTCCTGTCTTACTCAGATGTGATGATCCTCACCTGCTCAAATAAACTCACTCTGACCTGAGGCCTACCTCCTGTCACCTGACGCCACTCTTCACCTGGTGATGCGGTCCAGAAGCTCTGGGACACGGGTGTTGGACCTGGTCCCGCCCCCTGCTGGCTCCGCCTCATGCAGCAGTGATGAGGAGTCACCTGTATCCCACTGCGTCTCAGCAGGTGAGGTCTCGTCCTACACATGCTCTGCCCCCGAACAACTGGTGATCTGCGTCACACCTGGTGGAGACCAGGTGAGCCTGCGGGAGGACTTGAGGAGGAGCAGCAGCTTGCTGTCTCTGAGTCAGAGGGTCCAGGTGAATCGCAGGATCCTCCAACACCTGCTGACCAACCAGAGGAAACACTTGGATGACAGCCAATCAGAGAGCAGAGAGCACAACAGCACAGGTAGACCACAGGTGTTCAGGACAGGGGGCGGGGCTTAACTTAAACCTGCTGTCACACCTGATTTCTGTAACCGTCCTGCTTCACTTTATTCTTCATCACATTCACACAGAAGTTTAATATTATTTATTATTATTTATATTTATACTGACAGCACATTAGTTTCCTTCTGCACAGTTATTTCAGTTAGAGTCAGTCTGTGTTTAGTTAACGTAGTTAGTCAGTCTGCGTTTAGTTAACGTAGTTAGAGTCAGTCTGCGTTTAGTTAACGTAGTTAGAGTCAGTCTGCGTTTAGTTAACGTAGTTAGAGTAAGTCTGTTAGTGTTAGAAAAAAAAAATAGAATGTGACGAGCCGTCAGCCATCTTGTTTTTCTTTCTTCAGGTTTTGTTCTGAATAATTCTGAGATTCTTCTGAGACACGAAAACAACCACAGGTACACACAAACACACACTGTAACACACACACACGCACACACACAGGGAGTGCTGATATAAACAGTCTGTGGTCTCGTCAGGTTAATTAGTCCTGACGAGCTGCTCAGTTTAATCCTCCTTCCTCTGTCACACCGACCAATCAGAGCAGCTGATGTCATCCTCTCCCCTCCCCCACCCTGTGTGTGTGTGTGTGTGTGTGTGTGTGTGTGTTCAGTCTCTTTGTGTCAGCTCGGTTGCTGCGGCAGCAGCAGTGTGAGAACGGAGGTCATATGAAGCGTCGCTGCGTTCCTCTGAGAGCCGACCACAACCTGCTGACCCCCGACACACACACACTGTGAGTAACACACACACGTACACACACACACACACACACACTGTGAGTAACACACACACACACACACACACACACACACACACTGTGAGTAACACACACACAGTAATATGGAACATCAGAACAGTTTTTAAAGAAACAATTCTTCCTAAATGATGTTTGATATTTGAACAGTTTCTCTGCTTCTGTTCAGATTCTCAGTCTCTGTGTTCAGGTTCAGGAAAGATGGATGTTCTTTGGTTCTTGACAATTAAATACTGAAAAAGTAAACTCTGACTTGAAGCACAAAACAGGAAGTCTTGTTTTGCTTCGTTGCGCTCCGTCACGCTCAGTCACGCTTTGTTACGCTCCGTCATACATTATTACACTCCGTCACGCTCTGTCACGCTTCGTCACGCTTCGTTGAGCTCCGTAATACTCCATCACACTTCGTTACGCTCCGTCATACATTATTACGCTCTGTTACGCTTCGTCACGCTTTGTTACGTTCCGTCATACGTTATTACGCTCTGTCACGCTCCGTCACACTACGTCACACTTTGTTACGCTCCGTCACGCTCCGTCATGCTCCATCACGCTCCGTCATGCTTTGTTGTGCTCCGTCATACATTATTAAGCTCTGTCACGGTCTGTCACACTTCGTCACGCTCCGTCACACTCCGTGACGCTCTGTCACGCTTTGTTACGCACCGTCACGGTCCGTTACACTTCGTCACGCTCCGTCACACTTCGTCACGCTCCGTCACACTCCATCACACTTCGTTACGCTCCGTCATACCTTATTATGCTCTGTCACGCTTTGTTATGCTCCGTCACACTTTGTTACGCTCCGTCATACATTATTACGCTCTGTCACGCACTGTCACGCTCTGTCACGCGCCCTCACGCTTTGTTACACATGCCATGATGATACTGACTGCACATGTTTCAGTAAATCCTTCACAGTAAACCGATCCCAGACCTGCTGTCTGGACTCTGGCGCCCTCTAACTGTGGTCTTTTCACAGGTCGGGGGTCAGGCTGCATCCTGTCATCCAGGTGAGGTCGGAGGGTGTGAACTCTTTGTCAGGACACCTGAGTGACTCGTCCAGCAGTGAATCAGCTGTCAGGTTGACGAGGCAAAACCCCCCCGCAGTATCTCCGACTCGTCGTCTGCGATTCGAGGATGAGACAGAGACAGAGGCGGAGTCTCGTTACCTGGAGCGGCAGAGGAGACGGGTGGGGCAGCGAGGGACAGGTGTCCTAGTCTCCAAACCGGACCTGAACCTGTACATCAAGGCGGAGGCGGTGCCGCGGAAAATGGGGCATATAGTTGACAGACAGCAGAGAGGACGGACGCCGGTGGGGGTGGCAGGGCAGTGTGACTCCTGTGGGACAGTTTTAGAAGGTAGAGTCAACCTGAACCTCCGTCTACAACCACCTGTACCTGAAAACCGAGGGTGGAGTCTGTACAGAACTGAGCCAATCAGAGAGACCTACATTGGCTCTGTCACACCGGGTGAGACCAGCGGGGGAGGGAGCGGGGATGGGCATGTTGCTAACAAGCAGGTGATGAGAACGACCAATCAGGTGGAATGTAATGAAAACAAGGTGACCCTGCCTCAGGCCACGCCTACCACAGACCTGCCAATCAACCCCTACGGCCCCGATCAACTGACCACGCCAGCTCAGCCCTCATGTTTTGCACCACCCATGTTCAAATGCCCATCCTCCTCATCTTCTCCTCATGTGACATCAGGGATGATGTCACAGAGTGTCAGGCTCAATGGCACAAAATCAGGGCAGAATCTGAACCAGGAGGAGAAGGGGAGACATGCAGCAGCCATGCACCACAAAGAGCTCAAATCTGGGCCAGAGCTGAAGGAGAGGAGCCCCTGTGTGAAGGATGGAGGTCTGGATCTCTGGATGAAGAGCTCCTCCTCCTCGTCAGGAAGGAGCTCAGAGACAACAGGTGAGAACAACTGTTTACATACAGTCAGATAAACTACAGTATAAACTACAGTTACAGTATACAGATACTGTCAGCCACTTCATAGAGTGCTGACAGAAGTAGTCAGTGTCCAGTGTAATGTTGGGGTTTCACGCCTACTCATTTTTACTAGTCGCAAGCTTTTGCAGACTAGTTGAGTAGTCATATAATATTTTTGTTACTTATTTTAATTGAATAACATTGTTGAGCAGCCATCATGTCTGACTGGAACAGCCACAGTAAGTCGTGTAAACAGAGACTGAACTGTCAGCTACATGAGCAGGAGGCCTCACTCAGCTTCATTACTAAGTTTCAGTTAGTTGCTACCCTACATCTAACCACTGCACCTGTGTGTGGATCCATCTTCTCCTTTTTCACAAACCAAACTTCGCTTCAGAGCTCCAGAGTGTTTTTGTTGTCAGTCCTGGTTGTTTTCTGAGCTGCCCTCCTTCATCCGACTCTGTCAGAAGGCAAACTATCGTCATAACAACAAGTACTGAAAAATGATCATATTTTAAGATTTGAAAGTGAGTGTGCATCAGCTGACCTCACTAACACTTCCTGCGTTCTTCTGATATAATGTCATCTGCATTACATCACACATCTGTAAACACACACTAACTATCATCCTCTGATTGGTTTACAGCTAAGAGCCAAGATCCACCCACACCAGACAGCAGCAGCTATGGAAAGGTCAGACAGTCAATGAGAGCAGAGCTTCACAGTGGCGACACTTCACTTCCTGAACAGTGAGTTTAAACCTAAATTGAGTGTGTGTAACGCCCTGCTGGAAGTCCTGATCCAACACCACACACGTAGGATGATGTAGACTGACGTGTCGCCGTGGATAAGCCATGGATACCAACATCACTACATCTGTACTAAACAGTTCAGCTTATCATCTACATTATTTTATATTCATTTTTTCCAAGGTGACTTGCAACACGTGCATTCAAACCATGTAGGAGCAAGAGCTCAATATCATTCAAAACTGAGTGTATCCCTCTAAAACAAATAACTAAAGGGGGGGGTGTCTCCGCTTCGCACTGACGGGGAGACCACAACCACGACCACCGGGAAGTCATGCGGAGGTGATCCGTCTGTTTGTTCCCATCCTTTTCATTAATGGTTTCAGTTTCTGCCATCTACCCTCCTCAGACTTCCACTAGCTAAAACCAACAGAATCACTACTTGATACCCACTGCCCTTAACTCTGGGAGCAAAAGGTAGTTATTTGCATAATGTTTTAACTTACTTGTTTTTTTAATCTTTTAAATTGACTGAGTATTTTTACTGTGTATTTATGTTTTTGGGTGTTAGGGTTGTATTTATGTGCCCTGTGTTTTATGTGTGCTAAATGTATGCATCCCACTGCTGCATAACCAATTGCCCCACTGAGGACAAATCAAGTTATTAGTTGATTGAAACACCTGGATGAGCACCTAGGCTGCCTCCTTGGGGTTCACCTTCCTGATGTTGTAAAGGAGGAATTGACAGAAGCTACTGCTACCAGGTTCATCATCCAGGGGCACTCCCAGGTTCCTTGCCGTCCAAGCACGGTGTTGTCATGGTGATGGACAGATCTTGACAAACACAAGCTCAGTCTGGTCCAGGTTGAGCTCTAGGTGGCGCCTTGATATCCACTCTGAAATGTCAGCCAGGTGAGCAGGGATGTCTCCACCTGAGTGTCTGATTCAGTTCAACTCAGTTCAGTTTTATTTATATAGTGCCATATCATAACAAAGTTATCTCAGGGCACTTTTTCATACAGAGCAGGTCTAGACCGACTCTTTATATTTACACAAAGACCCAACAATTCCCACCAAGAGCAGCACTAGGAGACAGTGGCAAGGAAAAACTCCCTTTAACAGGCAGAAACCTCGAGCAGAACCAGAACCAGGCTCTGGGTGGGCAGCCATCTGCCTTGACCGTTTGGGTTGAGAGAGAGAGAGAGAGAGAGAGAGAGAGAGAGAGAGAGAGAGAGAGAGAGAGAACATACAGTAGTACAGCACAGCACAATTCTACATACAGATGTAAAGTAATAGCAGTGCTATCTATTATAGTTTCAAAATGGATGAATTGATCTTTTAGGCTTGTCAATTTGTTTGATCAATATCATTGATTAACAGTAGGCAGAACAATCTCACCACAAGGTCCACTCAGTAGCTGTAGAGGAGTTTTCTACTGTTTCACATGATCTTCCTCAGCAGATGGAGATTGTCCAGTTTTCATAGAATTATAGATGCTCAAATTAATTTTTTTCTAGTGCTTTGAGGACTTCTCGTTCATGTTGGCATTCTTG
This sequence comes from Maccullochella peelii, assembly GCA_002120245.1. Classification (NCBI taxonomy): domain Eukaryota; kingdom Metazoa; phylum Chordata; class Actinopteri; order Centrarchiformes; family Percichthyidae; genus Maccullochella; species Maccullochella peelii. The sequence continues at coordinate 25,992 of LKNJ01004222.1, read as the reverse complement.
ACTTTGGAAATGGCAGGTCAATTGTGGATGCAGCGATCCAACCTTTTCTCTCCTGGTACAGATTCTAATACCTTTGAATTGATCTTTGATACTTTTAATCTCTTTGATTTGTTTGAATGTTCTGATACATTTGATGCACTGTCATGTGGATCAACAAGTGTTTGTGGGTCAGAGTGGGATTTTAACCACATATCCACTTCATCCAGAAATTCATATACCTATGTATCCAACTTTGGCTCATACCAGTCAATTGTTTCATTTTCTCTCACATCATCAGCCAACAAGGTTTGAACAGATTCATACACAAGTTTAAATTCATTCAGCACTTTGTGAAACTCAGCAACACCTTCATTCACATTTTCAACACCAGTGTCATCTTGAATCATTGCTTTAATGTCATTCATTTTATGAGTTCACACTGTGAGTTTGCCTCTGTGTTGCATTGAGTGATTTACTGTGATCCATATTGTGTTTTTACTTTTAGTCATTAATTGTTTTGTAGTTTTATTCCTGTGTGCATACTTAATTCCAGCGTCTGTATTTCATCAGTCCATCATTCCCGTTAAATTGCAGTCGTATGCTCATTAATTAGTTCAGTATTTCGAGCATGCGTCCAAGTTATACAAAGTTAGTCACTTGCATTCAGAGCTTCTATTGAAACAACAATCTCTATATTGAGCTTGTTATTTCAGTAATGATTTCATGTAGTCATTCGATAGTGTAAATTTCTTTCTGTGGCGCATCAAACATTCCTGAACAGTTGCATAATGTTTTATCGCAGAATGGTCGGGAGAGAAAATTTCTGAGCAACAAGCAATACAATGCTTTCATTGGGTTACTCATGAAACGTCGAAATCCTGGCGGCAGTCCGGTCAATTAAACAATCTAACACAGTGGCCTCCTTCAGATGTAATCCAGGCCGTTTTTGACTTCATGTTGTGGCTTTTTCAAGTCACATCGGGAGCAGTTTAGGACATCCAACACATGTCCTTATTTATGTGCATTTATTTATAATAATGTCAGCAACAAACAAGAATCATTGAATATACGCGTCTACACACATCCACAGGTTTCCCCCTTTCCTCTGTTGGGCCACCTGTTGCTCTCACCCGAACCACTGCCCCTTCTACTGGTGGCGTTCAATTAAAGGGCCCGGTGGGACAGATCATAGGAATATTAAGGAATATTTCTCAGCAACACAGCAAATATTAGGATACATAAAAATAACTAATTCAGCAAAATAATAGTTCAAGTGTTATGGTTTTGCAAAGTGGGCCCAAACACAGGACACAGACACAGGTGTACGGTGAAATAAGGAAGAAATGGAGGTGGAGAGACGAGGAGAGGTTGGCTGGCAGAAACAGAGGGGATGGTGGATGGCAGATCCGGGCCAGGCTGGGCGGACAGAGGGTGAGTTGTGTGGGCAGGCTGGAGTTATCTTTGGGGTTATCAGGCAGGCAAGCAGGGAGAATTCAGTAGTAGTCAAGTACAGTGGAGCAGGGAACCTCAGGCGGACAGCCTGGGGGCAGGGCAGAGGCGGAGACAGAAACCTGGGATTGCCACGCCCACACCACAGACGCAGACAGACAGACAGGGGAGCACAGGAGACACAGGGGAAAATAGGAAACAAGGAAACACAAGTGAAAATACTGGGGCCGTGACATCAAGCATGCTAAACATAGAAATGGCTCCAACTCAGAGTATCTGCTGATACACAGAACTGATCTGATATTAGCATCTCTGTTTTCCCAAATATAAAATTTGTAAACTTCTCTATGTGGAACCGAGTAGAAAAATGTATATGTAAGGTAACTGAGTCTGAATGAATGAGTTTTATAACTGACAAACGAACTTTATTTAATGTGGATCAGTCTGACTGATACCTGATCCACTTAATATGGTCAGTATCAGCACAAATATCGATGTAGAATTAAGTATCAGTGCATCTCCACCATCAGTCTCAGTTCTCTAACAGAGTTTCCGGACTTCTGATAATTAATCGTCTCTGTTTCCTTCAGCTTCATAAGCAGAGACGAATCCTCTCGTCTTTCTCTGCGACGTCTTTTCTCCACCATCAGACTGAGCAGGACTCGAACAGGAAGCCTTGACCGCCTCAGTTCACGGCCCCTCCCCACAGCGTCTGACCCCGCCCACTCTGACCCCGCCCTCTCATGTCCCAGGAAGTCCTCCAGCCTCCTGAAGAAAACACCATCTGTTCAGTCGCTCAGTGTGGTGAGAAGAGTTTTTAACTAGACCTGCCTGTTTCACTGTCTGTCCAGCAGGGGTCACCCCTCTTCTTCTACCTCTTCTTCCTGTTTGACCTGTATGTCTCCTGTCTGTCCTGCAGGGGTCGCCCCTCTCCTTCTTCTTCTTCTTCTGCTTTTTCTTCTTCCTCTTCTTCTTCTTTGACCTGTATGTCTCCTGTTTGTCCAGCAGGGGTCACCTTCTTTGCAGTTGAGGAAGTCATCGTCAGTTCAGTCTTTGGGGTCGGAGCAAAAGAAGAAGGATCATTCTGCTGACTACAGACCAGCTGCTGACCAGTAACACTCCTGTTTTTGATTTTATAATCTGTTCTCCAAAGAAACTCAGATCAGCCAATAATGTGGAGATAAAAATGTAACAGCCAATCAGAGCTTATGTACTCTTTCTGTCTCTCTTCCTGTCTGTCTGTCTGTCTTTCTACCTGTCTAACAAATGTCAGCTCATGTGATTTATCTTGAGACAAACAAAGATGGTTATTTATGTAAGCAGGAATAGAAAGACTGCAATAAAATGACCAGGATGGTGAAAGCCAGAATAACGATTGATTTGAATTATTACAAAGAACTGAAAGATGTAGATCAGTTCAGCGTGATGTGGGCTCATGGGGACGTGTTGCACGCTGTAAAAATAAATCTGTGGCGTTATTTGTGGATTTATTTCTTTGTGTTTTGAGGATGGTTGTATTTTTTTAAATGGCTTGTTGAAAGATTGACAGAATAAAGTTACTTAAAAAAACTCTTTTTCCTGTCTGTCTGTCTGTCTCTCAGGTTCCTGCAGCGGTGTCTCAGTATCGAGGACGTCGGCCGTCCCTGTTCAGTCCGTTCTGTTGGCCGGGTTCTTCAGGTTTGTTCTGATGGAACATTTCTGTTGGAACTCAGTCGACCGAAGAGCCAAATGTATGGATTCATCATCATTAGAGGAAGAGGACGACCTGACTCTGGTACTGTAGATACTACAAATACTACTGTAAATACTACTAATACTACTGCTGATCAGCAGAGGGAGAGGATGACCTGACTGATCCATTTTCTGCTGATTATGCGGGTTCGGGTGCGGTTCCAGGTCCGGGTCTGGTGGCAGCCGGTTGACAAATGTAGTCTCCTCCACAGGGCTAAGGTGGTTCAACATCTGATCAAGATCCTTCTGGAGGCCTCCCTGTGGAGGAGAAGGTCCTGGGGCAGAGCAGAACACACTGAAGGATTATATATTCCATCAGGTCCCGGGGCTTGCAGGATGTGGCTGAGCAGAAGGACGTCTAGACTACTATGCTTGCTGAGGACAGAAGGGGTTGACTGAAGCCCTCAGGCAGATTGTGGCTGTTTAAATAAAAGGGACTTGACTTGCTTAGTGCCACCGTGACTCGGACCAGGATAAGCAGTGGAAACGGGATGGATGGATGGATGGATATTATTAAGAATGTTTTATATATATTATATTGATAAATATCACAGTGTTGCAGATGTGCAGTATAAAAAGACACAAATGAAATGATCAAAGTGATGTTAAAAGAACCAGCAGACAAAACTCTTCATGAGTAAAACAAAAAGTTCAGTTTCTTAGTTTGTAGTTCAGCTGTTTAGCAGTGACACTACAGATACTGACAGTACTACTAATACTACTATTAGTACTACTTCTGGTGCTGCTACTGGTCTGCTTACACTGAAAATTGTGTTTACTCAACATGTCCTTGGTTTTTAACAGTTTGTTCTGTCTGTTCTGTGATCATAGTAATACTGCATTAACAGGGTATTGCTTCTGTGTTATAGTACTATGTCAACAGTGTATTAACAGAATAATAACATGTGTACTCTAGGCGTCTATGTGGCGGAAATGGTGGACAGCAGCACTGAGAAGTTGTACGCCGGCCTGCTGGCGGTTGGAGATGAGATCCTCGAGGTGAACGGGGAGAAAGTGGCCTGTCTCAGTCTGGACCAGGTGACCCACCTTCTGACCCAGAACACCTCCACCACCATCCGGGTGCTCCGACACCGGAGGACGCCTCCAAGGTGACCACAACAGTGTCTCAGGCTATCTAAGACTGCCAGAATACTCACAACACATCCTGAGAGTAGCTACCTGACCCTCTCTTCATAACAAAACCACACCTTCAAGCACCTGGTTCAACCAGAACTTCAGCTCTGGAACAAGTTGATAACGAAATGAACTGAACTGAAAAATGTACTTTACTGCAACTTCCACAAAAACTGCAACAAACTGCTGAGCTGCTTCCTGGACTGAGCTGGGACTTTAACACCACAGACTTTACTTATTTGAAGAACACATCAGCAGGTGAATCTGCCAACTAGATTCTTGTTTGGCTGTTTCTTCACCTTCGGAGCAGCTCTCAGGTGTAATAAGAATATAAAATTATATAAAGTGGTTATTTAATGCAGTAACATTTGTTGTACTGGGTTGTTTGGTGTCTCATCTAAACATTTACAGTATTTAAGGAACCCTCTGCAGTATTTCTGTCTCTGTACAGTTCACATGTATTTTCATGTTTGTTTATATTTTCAGACAAATTAAAGAAACGATGAACTGAAGCTTCACGTCTCCTGTTAAATCATTCTCTACACCAACACTAAAATCTAAACATTGTCTTAACTGTATATAAACTTCCTTATTAAAAATCAATTCCCAGAAAAATCCGAGAACACGACCAAACCCTAACAGAAATAAAGACTCACCCCTCCATAAAATATTTATAGGCAGCATATGAACAATTGATCATGTTTCTAACACACTGTAATGTATTTCAGTCAGACAACTCACGTTTGAAATGTTTCTTATAGCAGCAGAACATAGTTAGAGTTTGGTGTCCAGGCTCCGACCTCAGCAAATATCTGAAACCCCCCCAGCTGGAGCCCGCAGGTGGATGCTTGGTGGTGGTGGGGCTGAAAGAACAAGTGGCAATACTGATGCAGGGCAGCAGTGGCATTGACAGGCAGAGGGAGGGATGTGAAATGTTGCAGTTTAAATAGAGCGCCACATTGGGAGGATGTGTCTGGTAGATGGTTGTGAGGAGTGAGGCATGTCAGGTGTGTATAACTAGCTTGCAGGCGTCGCTCCATTTGTGAGCAGATTAAAGACACCTTTAAGTTATTATTAGAACCTCTTCTCTGAAACATTGGGAACTCTTAAATTTGCTTACTATTACAGTGTTTTAAGCCATCCATTCATTATTTATATACTTCTGATAAATGCAAGATATGGTGTTAAATGTCTGATTATGAAAACAGGCAGAAAACATTTTAAAGATCAGTCTGTTTTTATTTTCTGAATCTGTTTATTGAAATCAAATTCACCTGCAGACATAAAAACTCACTCAGCTGCTGATAAAGAAAAACCCAAATAATAAAGACATTCACCGATCAATAACGCAGTTTAACTCCAAACTAAACGTCTTCATCATTCAGCTGTAATTTAGTCATTGATCTGTTCTGTTGCTCTGATTCATGATGTCAACAAAATACAGAGTGGTTATTGTCATTATCGGTTCTGAAAGGAAACATGGATTTATTTTCACAATAAAAGCATTGAATAAATCTGCAGTTTCAGTATCAGATGAACCTGAAGGAAACTTTCTGCTTAATTAATGAAAATCAGCTGATTTTAAAAAACTGTTCAGTCTGACAGAAAACACTAATTAAGACCAGTCAAAGCTGAAATGTGACAGTTCATGAAATAAAAATGAATAAAATGCTAAATTATTTTGTGAAATGTGGTTGTAAACGACTGGATGGATTTATGAAGCGTTAGTGTTAAGACATGTCAACAGAACAAACACGACAGATGAGTCTGCTTATAACCTGTAATTCTGTATTTAATTAGTTCTATTTTTATCAGTCAGAGTTACGAATACTGTGGTTTTATTTGATTTAAACATTAAGAGGAAATATTTTAACTGCCGACGTGTAAATTTTACCGCCATGCGTACCGTAAACCTGATGGTATGGGGCGATGTGATTGGCTGGTATGTCTTACAGCTCACTTGTTACCTGATTTCAACCAATTAATTCAAACAAGCAGTTACCTCGCTCACTAACCTTCATCATTGCACTTCCTGCTGCTGCTTCACTTTAAAAGCCTACCAAAGGTTCACTGGAGAAAGGCTTTTATTGTGAAGCAGCAGCAGGAAGTGTCTGGTTTTAATTATATACGGTACAGGACACAAAAACTAAAATACAGTCAAATAAATTGTTAGAGGAAACAAAATGAAAAATAAAACATCAGTGGTGGATTCAGTCACTTAAAGTCAATAAAACAAAAACACACAAACTGTAAACGGAAAAATCACAAAAACATCAACAGACACAGGAAGTTTTAGTGTTCTTACATTATTTTTTCAAAAGATGTTTTTCTTTCCAAAAACCTTCGTGCTTAGACAACCTCATGCTAAACAACCAGAGTTAAAGTGGACTTGAACCAGGACTAAACCTGAAGTAAACCAGGATTAAACTGATGTTAACATGGAGTTCAAACTGGAATTCAAGTTGAGAATTAAACTGGGTTTAAATGGAGAAAAGCTGAAGTTAGAATTGCACTTAACTTGAAATTAAACTGGAGCTTAACTGGAGTTAAACTGGGGTTAAAAGTTGCATCCAAGTGGAGTTAAAAGTTTAAAAGGAGTAAAACTGAAGGCATTAAAGTTAAACTACAGTTAAAGTGGAGTTAAAGTGGGATTAAACTGGAGTTATTAGTGGCTGGAGTGGTTATTTTCAGGCCTTTAAATAAAACAACCAAACAAACACAAACATTATTTTCTAAAACATGAAACATTAAAACACATCAAACAAGTTTCCACCTGGTTTGACCTTTGACCTCTTCTATGATTTTAACAGTCAAACACGCAAATAACCAAAGTGCCTTTTCAGTTCCCCTCAGAGGGAAGAGAACGTCCAGTGGAGTCCAGTAGAGTGCAGTAGAGTCCTGCAAAGTCTTGTGCACACAGTGTGGTCCAGTAAAGTCTGTCTGTGATGTCAGAGTCCAGTAGAGTCTAGTAACTGGTTCAAACTGACCAACAAGCTTTTGGTTTCCAGATTTTAAACAGTTGCTAAAGTTCTTGTTAAATTTAATTTAAAATATTGAAAGAAAAAGCATTTTTTGTTTCATGCAGACTCAATAAAAACAAGTTCAGTTTTACTAAAATATGACGGAGTTAAATAGGAGTTAAACTCTTATGTTGATGTTAAACTATATTAAATACTGTTTGTATGTAACAGCAAGTTTTAAGATGGACTGTTTTAAAGTGGACTGATGGTGTACGTTATTTGTAATTCGAGTCACCTCGTGCCTCCTGTTTTAACAGGAGCCTGATTTGCTGATTGTTCTCTGACTCTTCAGGTGTGTTACGTGTCTTCAGGTGTAGATCTATAAATGAGAAGGTTATCTGATGAAGGTGGCCGTCACTCAGAGTTTAATAACATCAAATTCCAGAATGCTTTACTTCCAGAGTCTTATCGTCCTACACGTCTTCAGTCCAGCTGCCTCACGATCAGGACTTTACAGGAGTGACGGGTTTTTGCTTATTGAGTTTTTGTTTCATTGTTTCTGACACAGTGAACCACCAGAATCCAGTAGAGTCACAAAGAGTCCAGGAGAGCCCAGTAAAGTCCAGTAGAGTCCTGTAAAGTCCAATAGAGTCCTGTAAAGTCTAGTGGAGTTCACCAGAGTATAGTAGAGTTCAGTAATGCTCAGCAGAGGTCCGTAGAGTTCAGTAGAGTCCAGTAGAGTCTAGTAAAGTCCAGCAGACACAGCATTAACATAGGTTCTGTGTTGAAAGGAGGAGGCATCAGAGGATGAAGAAGAGGAGGATGACGACAAAGAGGATGGCGAGCAACACGCCGATAGCACACCACTGACGACGATCTGTTGAAATACAGAGTGTTACAACTAATTTACTATACCTATCAACTAACTGTAACCACCGCCAACGATCTGTACAAACACTGTTAATAACTTTCAAATAACTATCACTATTACCAACTATAACTATCAATAAAGCCAAATATTACTAACTATATCAAACTATAAATAACCCTGACTGTACTAAGTAGAACTAAGTAAAACTCTTTCTAGTTACTTGACTAAGCGTAACAGTTACTGATCTTCTTCACATCTTTCTGTCATTATGTTAAAGTTTCAGTCAGAGGAGCTTCATCCAATCAGAACCCAGACTGACACTCTGATACAGGTGAGTTATTTATTAAAGTAACCTGATTAATGTTACTCCATGATCAATACTGATCACATTAGACAGACAGAGACTTAAATCTGGTCTAACAGAAACCTAGCTTCAGAGCTATTCATTTTATTATTCTATTGTTTGATTTCTGTCACAACTCCAGTAGAAACACTGAAGGTGACATCATGTTTTGCCAGGCAGATTACCGCTCGTCATATGAGACACTTTGGCCAATTTCTTCATGACGTTGTCCAATCTGGACTGAGTGTTGTCCACCTCATGACTGAAGTCGTCCAACATCCTGCAGGAAAAACCAAAAAGACTTACTAAGTCTGACCAGGAAACAACCAGAGACCATCTCCCTCAATATCATGCCGTTTTTACTCCGACCACCTCCCGTTGTTGTCCCCCACATTCCGTTGTCCTTTACCTCCCGTAGTTGTCCCTCACCTCCCGTTGTTGTCCCTCACCTCCCGTAGTTGTCCCTCACCTCCCGTTGTTGTCCCCCACATCCCATTGCTGTCCCTCACCTCCCGTAGTTGTGTCTCACCTCTCGTAGTTGTCCCTCCTGCTGTTATCTCCAATCTCTCATTGTTGCTGTACAAATTGTAATTCAACCCTTTCCGTCGTACGTCGAAAGAAACTAGATAGCTGTCTGATCAGTCCAAGATGTGTGATGTAAATCTGTTCTTCGAAATATATTTAAAACGTAGAGGGTTCTCAGTGATGATGTATCTAAAAGTTTTTAATAATGAACGTGGTGAATCTTTAAGTTCTTACACAGCCTGTTCGTCCAACTCCATGCCAATCCTCTCTGACATGTTCTTCAGGACTCCAATTGTTCCCGACACGAGCTCCAGCTGTTCATCCTGCTGATCTGCTATCAGCTAATACAAACAAACTCTCATATTATATGTTTTATTTGAATCCACCAATTACATTATTTTTTTCCTTTATATCAAAGGATCCAAAACATTGTCATATCACCACACTGATATTGCATCATATCTCTGAGCTCTGTTATTGGCTGTTTTATTGGTCAGGTGTTAATGTACCTGCTGCTGGACCTGCTGCTCCTCTATAAACTGAGAGTTGGCGTTCTGCAGTTGCCGATCCAGTCGGCTGTATTTATCAGGACCGGGCTGCCAGATCGGACCCTGAGCACCACGCTCACCGAGCAGAGCCTTGACATCATAACAAAAAACACACACTGTCAGACATTTTACATCAGCAGGAGCTCTACATCCACACAGGGACCTACTCTACCCCCTATAACGTCCAGGTACCTACCCTACCCCTACTATAAGGTATCTTTGAAGGGGTTTTGTGTTAAGGGATCTTTTGAGGGTCTTCATAGGTCTCAGAAACAGGATTGCTGGAGGGATTTCGGTATTTTCCAATGGGTTTTTGGTGGTAATGTAATGTCTATTTTTTGTTAATTAGAGAACAGATCAGCAGGCCAACTTTTTAAAGTCTAACACAATAACACGTGTAGTCAAGTAGGTTACCAGGTGAGTGTGTGCAGTGTTGTGTACTTCAGGTGTGTGCAGTTACCTGTTTGTTCTTTCTGTCCACTGAGGCAGCAGCTGGACTTGACATCTGCTTTTTCATTTCCTTCAAGACAAACAAAGTCAGTCAGCAGCCAATCAAATTAATCAATTCTTCTGAAACACCTCAGCTAATCAAATCACTTTGAATCAAATTGGCCAATAGCAGCTCAGTAATAATTGTTTAATATTTTTAAACACAGAACACCTCCATGACACTCCGGTGTGGACGTCTGCTACCAGCAAAATCAGTTTCAGTGTGAAATGAAACCAACCTGCAGAGACTCTTCACCTGAGCAGGTGTCAATACTTTACAGAGGGTTAACTGATGTTATAAATGAAATGTACCTTGACAGTCTGTCTGGTGCTGGTGATGAAGGCTTTCCTCTTCAACAGCTCGGCTGCGTCAAGGTTGAACTTCTTTGGGTTAGACTCAACTATACGTTCACTGACAGTTAAGAAACACGTTTATCTTTAAATGTTCACACTTCAAATCTCTGAACTCACAGAGACACTAAAAGCACACATCACAGCTCAGACATCACTGTTTAAAGGATATTGATGGTCTCGTCTAGGTCCTCCAGGTCCCACTCGATGGAGCGCAGACTGTTCCTCAGCTCGTTGGTCGTCCAGTCCATTTCCTCCTTGGAGGCTCTGCCCCCCTCCTGCAGCAGCTCGCTCCATCTGTGATGGAGGCTCTGAGCTGCGTTCACTGCCTTCTGTACCTCACTGTTAACAAACAACATAAAATAGTAACTATTGTGACTAACTTTGCACTCTCCACCTCTGTTGTAGTGATTCGGGGAAACAATGACTCGCTCTGAACACAGTTTATCTGGGCGAGCTGCACGAACCTCATACAGCTTACCAAATCAACCTGATTTTAATCAGGAATAATTTCAAACACTTTGTCTCTGAGTCCGACCCAAAGTACAGGACCAGTATTTAACCAGCACAATCTGAACAGACCCATTATTGAACCAGTACCCCAGTATCCTAAACTACCTGTAACAAAGCGGAATCTGTTTTACAGAAGACTTAGTAATGAAAATATGAATGCACTGAAATGCATGCAGACTGTTGAAGTCTCATGTTTATTATCATTATTATTACTTAATGATTATTATACTCTTTACTGGGACATGAGAGGGTTGGATTAACGCTGCTGTCATGTCTGAATAAAGAATGAAGCAACATTTACTGACAGACACCAAAAACACCTTATTATAACAGAAACATGAACTGATGATAGACACGTCATCAATAGCAAGAAGAAAAAAATGTTCATAGAATGTTCGCTTCACTTAAACACATTAAATGCAAATCGCCATGCAAGCACTTAACAAATACGCCCTGGCTCATACACAGCCTATCACATGCCTAGATAATGGAGCTGCTACGAGTGCCATGCAAACAGCCAATAATTCAACCGACAGGTGTGATCGGTTGCACCATCAACATGTGACAACAGAAACAGCATAGAGTGAGAAAATGAGAGCAGGCAGTGAGGAGGACACTGTAAATAAAACAGGAGAGGTCAGCTGACTGATATCAGAACAGCGTTGTGTGTAAACTGTGCCAGGCTTCTGTTTGTGGACTTCAGCTCTGCTTTTAACACCATCATCCCAGCTCTGCTGAATGACAAGCTCTGCCAACTGAGTGCACCTGACTCCACCTGCAGGTGGATCACAGACTTCTTGTCGGACAGGGGGCAGCATGTAAAGCCGGGGAAACACGGCTTTGACTCCAGGACCATCAGCACCAGTTACCCTCAAGGCTGCGCCCTTTCCTCTCCACTCTTCTCCCTGAACACCAACAGCTGCACCTCCACCACCCTCATTGGGCTTATCTCTGGTGGAGATGAGTCCACCTACAGGAGGAGACTGACCATCTAGTGACCTGGTGCAGTCAGAACAACCTGGAGCTCAACGCTCTGAACCAGTGGAGGTGGTTGTGGATTTCTGGGGGAGCCCAGCCCCACCCACCCCCATCATCCTGTGTGACTCCCCAGCTGACACTGTAGAGTCCTTCCGCTTCCTGGGCACCATCATCAGCCAGGACGTCAAGTGGGACCGGAAAATCAGCTCCCTCACTAAGAAAGCCCAACAGAGGATGTATTTCCTGCGGCAGCTGAAAAAGTTAAACCTGCCAAAGACAATGATGGTGCACTTCTACACCTCCATCATTGAGTCCATCCTCACCTCCTCCATCACCATCTGGTACGCTGCTGCCACTGCCAAGGACAAGGGCAGACTGCAGCGTATCATTCGCTCCGCAGAGAAGGTGATTGGCTTCAATCTGCCATCCCTCCTGCACAAAAGATTGTGTCTGACCCCCCCCACCCTGGACACAAACTGTCTGAGTCACTCCCCTGTGGTTCATCCGCACCAAAACCTAACGCCACAGGAACAGTTTCTTCCCGTCTGTAGCCAGCCTCATCAACAAGGACCGGAACCCCCACTGACAGGTACTCTCATACACACACCCCCCCCACACACACACACACACACACTTCACGTTGTATTAACATAAAGTCTACACACCTGATGCGTTATATTAATATTATGTATATAATTATTAATATTATAATATTATTATATTAATTATATTAACATCAATGCACATTTTCTGGATTCTATCTTGCACTTTGCAAATACTCTTTATACTTCATACTGTGAACTTTTGCACATTCCTGCACAAACTGTACGGCTCTCACGCTTTCATTTAAATAACAGTGCTATTGTCCATATTTTTTTTATATTTTATTGTCAATTTTCGATTTTATATTTATATTTTCTACATACTATGTTTTTTGTTATGCACCAAAACACCCAGACAAAAATACGATGTTCTCACTGTTTTACATTATTATCATTATAATAGAAATCAGACCTTTAATTCTACTGAGGACTTTACTGAACTGATGTGACGAACACAGTAAAACTGCGTTTTATCTGATAATGTACACGGACTCCTATTAACAAACGAGGTACTAGCATCACAGCAACATGCTAACATGCTAACATGCTAACTCAATCACAAAACACTGATAGCTAACGTTAGCATTGCGGTTAGCTAGCTGTTTATCTGCCTGCTGTTAAACCACAACGTTAAACTGGTTCCAGCCTCTGGGCTACATTGATGATCGATTAGCTATTAGCTCTCCGCAGGCTAACACTAGCCGTTAGCCCCCTATTAGCATTAGCATGGTTAGCACGGTGTAAACTGTTCTGACCCCTTGACGACGAAGAACGGGTCTTCCATGGACATGTTGCTGGTTCCGGTTCAGTCGCAGCGGAGCTCCATCACACAGACTCTCAGCTCCGGATCCGTTAAAAACTAACTGAACTTTATTCACTTTATCTGTGATTAAACAGAGTTTATCGCCATCAGACCTGCTGCTGCTAACTCCGCTTTGTTTACATGCAGCAGCGGCTTCCGCAGCGGAAATCATCTAGTGACGTCACACACATACTTAGGTCATCACAGAAAAAAACAAATGACGAAAAAAGATGCAACAACAAAACAAAACATACACTGCAGAAAATTAGAACAGAATTTGGTACAAACTACAGAACAGGGAGACCAGCTGCTGTTCGTGCTGATCCAGACCACCAGGGTCCTCGTGCCGGCTTCGGTGTCGGCCGTGTCCACATTATAATTTAAAGAAAATCTGGGGCCTCCAAAAAAATAAAGATGTTTGTTTACAAAATCAGTTTTAGCGCGTTGGAGAAGTTCAGTAGGTTCAATGAACGTGTAGTTCACCTCCACAGTTAGCTGGAGGTTTACAGACTAAATATTAAACCATATTAAAGCATTCAAGTTCACTATCATTGTATTAGGAAAGGCATCTTCATATATGCGATAAAATAGGCGAATATATGTATATATATATTTATATACTGTATATTCCATTAGAGGTCGAAAACTTACAGTTTTGATTTATACCATTTGCCTGCTGTGCTGCATGTGTTTCATCTGTAAACCAGGATGTAGACCTCCTTGAGGAGACTTGAGAGGGCTGACTGTAAGTCACTGTAGCTGCAGTGAAAGGAGCCAGGATCCAGGTGGCGAGTGGTGAATATATCAGGACCAGCATCACACAGACAGGCGAGTGTTTCTTCAGACTTAATTATAAAGTGATGTGACATCACAGATGTGACAGGAGAGACAGCCAGGGCAGAAACCTCTATCCAGAGTGATAGAAGGTGTTCCCGCTGGAGTGAGTAGTGCATGTACAAACTGAGTGAAACCTAAAGCATCAAGAAGTGTCAGAAAGGCTTTACTTAGGGGATGTTGTTAATTAAACTTCAACCTACTAGCATTTAAAGTAGGTGAGTTACCACTACCGTCACTGATGAGTGACTTTGAGTCAAAGAAAAATGCACACACAGCAACAGAGACTGTCAGTCCACGTAGGTTTGTTTGCATCAATACAGAGTACAAGTAAACCGTGTTGTCTCGAGAGCAACTAGCTAACAAAGAAAGGTTACAGTGTTTTATATCCTAAACTTGGAGGTGGCCGTCACATCTCATCTCTTGGGCTTTCTGGCTCAGACTTAGCCTTTAAAGGAATATTTTGATTTACTAAAAATCCTGTTGTTCGCACACCTCGCATACTAAAAATCCTGTCCTTCGCTTATTTCATCCCCCCTCCAAAACAACCAGGTCGTATCGACCTTCTCATCTTTTTATCTGACCACCAGATGTGTACATTCAGCCCTTCTCAGAGACTTGGTTTCTATCCTCCCAGTTATCGAGGCCAACGCTGCACAGTTCAACACACACTCATGCCGTTTAAGGATAACAGTCGAGACAGAGCACGGATGGTGGAATATAAACTTTTTTCACAAACACTACACTGTGTGCGAGCATCCAGTCAAGCCGCATGGTTCAAACTTTGGTCCAGTCAACCTGGACTTTAACTCAGCAGTTTGCTCTTCCTCCCATCTTGCCTTATCCTGTTATTTCCCCGTGCAACTTGACTATAAGGACAAGTTCACTCACATCCACACACACACATGCAGGGCCTCATGTCTTATGAGTACACAGTGAGAGAACATCACAGTTTGTTTTATATGGATAAACTAACAGTTCACACAATTAATTTCACACTTCCACAGGCCTTTTCAGGTGAATATTTAAATTATTAAAATCTCATCCAAAAGAGTAACAAGGTCTGAGATAAAATTGGGAAAATTTGAAATAAGGACCAGGTGGTCTATAGAGAACCCAAAGGTGGAATGATCTGAGTCTGTTGCCCTGGACAAATCAATTCACAGCTGCTTCACATCTGTCCAGCTGTTGATGAGTGTATAAACTGATTTCATGACTGACAGTCATCATACATGATGACGTTTATGCTTCAGTCTGAATTATTAATGTACAAATACAGTTATAGTAGAGTCTGTTCTTCTTAATGACACTGGTAGTAATAATAATAATAATAATATCTGACACTGCATGTCAATAGATGTTACTCTGTTAATTCATCCATCCATCCAGCCATCCATTATCAATACTGCTTATCCTCGGAGGGTCGCAGGGGGGCTGGAGCCGTATCCCAGCTGACATTGGGCGAGAGGCAGGGTACACCTGGACAGGTCGCCAGTCAATCACAGGGCCTTTTAATTCATATATTGTTAAATATACTGTAAGTTAAATATTGACTCTCCTTGTTCTTTCTACTGGAACTCAACCTCAAGGAATGAAGGTGTTCTGTGATTTATTTCATTTTATTTATTTGTGTCTTTTTTTCCCCCATGTATTATTACTTGTGTATGACCTCGAGCATGTTATTTGAATGGTAAGCTGCATTTTGTAAATAAAGTTAAACAATAAAATGACATCAACTCAGCTTAATTAAACAAAACATTTCTTTATTTTCAACAGTCAATTCACAGTTTATATGAAGAGTCTATGTTTCACTTTGAGTCCAGCAGGTGGCGGTAATCAGATGATCATCCAACCACCTGTAATGACACAGAAGAAGAAGTGGTACCGCGATACTTCACTCAGCGGGAGTTTTCCTCTGTGCAGCGGAGAGCAGCTAACAGCTAACAGCTAACAGCTAACCTACCGTTTTTAAACCCTGTCGCATCGCATCAGCACAACATCCGTCTGCGGAACGATATAAGCGAGTGTCCAGGCCGTCAGTCACCTATTCGTCACAGTTACAGGTAAGAAAGCTGACGTCTGTTAGCAGCGTTAGCCGCTTAGCTTCTTTGTGACCACGGTGGCACACAAAGAGGCTAAGCGTCACGGTGCTAACATGTGGCTAATGTTAGTTGTTTTTTAGCTCAGTATTATCACATTTTTCATCACCCCAAACGCAGTTAACACAAACCAGCGCTCAGAGTCAGCGGGTTCTAGATTGAATGTCCGCTGAATTCGGCTTCGTTCCGGATCATTCCCGGTTTCAGAGCTCCTGTTAGACATAAACATGTATGATGCAATTTGTAGTTACAATTTATCTTTTCCAATCATAAATGTTTGCAGCTGATTCAGATGGTAACACATGTCTTGTGTCTGAGCTGATACCGTAAATGACCCCGTTGATTGATCAGCGGGGGTCATGTGACCACTTTTATTTTACGTGGTGTTGGATCCTCTTGTCTTCTTCGCCTGTTCTGACATCTGTGTGGAAATATCTTAGTAAAAGAGATGATTTGAGTTTTCATTTTTGCTTGAACAGTGTCCACCGTCACCCACAATGCAGTTCGGCTGCACGCCTCTTACTCCTATATTTACATTTTGGCAGAAGCTTTTGTCCAAACTTATAAGTGGATCTTATTTAGGAGGGAAAAATGGCTGCTTGTGCCTTTTATTTTGACAGCCAGGTTGATCTAACAGGAAGAGGTGGACTCAGATTACCTTTGAACTTGTTGTTTTCCTTCAGAATGAGGTCACTATGTACAGATGTTATTATCATCTGCTGAGATCTGGTCAGACCAGTAAGACCAGGTGTGTCTGATTGATCCGATCAGATTATGATCACAACGCGTTCTGAGTTGATTGATCCAGGTTACATGTTATTGCCAGGTGGAAGTGGGTTAGTCCCCACTGATCACTGCTGATCACTGATCAATAATGAGCAGTCAGTAACGGTAAGGTTTCTGGTTTCAGACGCAGTGAACCACCTGAGTCGTCTCCATGGCACTAAGACGAGGACACATCAGGTACCTGAAGGTGAGTCAATCAATAACGTCTTGATCAGATCAATAAATGATCAGACACAGATGGAGTAAGTAGCACACCTGACAGGTGAAACACCTCATCAGTGCCACTCTGGACAGGTAGTTTGGGGGCACACTTCATCTGGTTCAGGTGTGATCTCTCTCATGTATCCTGCCATATCAATTAAAACAGGGTTCGCACGACCTTAAAAAGTCTGAAATGGTATTAAATTAAGGTCATCTTAAATAAACCATAAATTTGCTGTGGCTTGGCACGCACATTAGTCTACAGCAAAACATCTAAAAGCGTGTATTTGTTTGATGAACTTAGTATTAGACAATGAAACTCCGCCGTTTACGTTACGTTAGCTAGCTACAGACGTTTGCTGCGTGTCATCTTTTCGGGCTCGTCAGTCGTGGTTGCTAGCTAGCTAACAAGCTTTGGATGAGCCAAGATGGGGAGATGCAAGTTTAATGACAAATGGTTGGAGGAAGATAAGTTTCGGAGGTGGTTGGAGCCGGCAGGAAACGAAGCCAGGTGTAATTTATACCGAAAGATTTTCATATTGGCGACCATGTGGGTGGAGGCTGTTGAATCACACACTCCACCAGCGGTATGCAGCAGGCAGCTAGTGGGGCTAAGCTAATGCCTGCATTGTTCTCATGTTCCACACCCAAAACCTCGCCTGAGTCCCTCGCAACATCTCAACAGTCTGCATAGAGCAGTTTAGTTTCACTGACAGAAGCCCAAACGGTACGACAATAAATTGTCATTTCTATCAAAGATGTTTTTGATAGATTCATTTTTTGGGTCTTAAATTCTATTTGTTGAGGTCTTAATAAGGTTTTAGAAAGGTCTTAAAAAGCATTGAATATGACTTTAAAGGTGTTTCAAGAACCCTGTAAAGGGGGGGAAACCCTCCCCCGTTCCTGTGGAGACCTCCCAAAGGTGTGTGGTGTATAGTGTACAATATTGTGTATAATGTGTGTGTTGTTTCAGGTGTGTGAGGTTCAGACGTCTCAGAATGATGTCAGAGACGGTCAGCATGCTGCCAAAGGAGCCGCTGGAAAGGTGACAGCTGCCCTCTGATTGGCTGAATCAGCGATCATATGTTATGTTATGCCATATGGGTGTATTTTTGAGTCTGAGTGTTGCATTGTGGGAGCTGCAGGTATGTTGATGATGTAATAAAGGTGAGTGTGTGTGACCTTAGGAGCTGTATGATAATGGATACAGCGAGCAGATGATGGAGGATGACGACTCCAGAACCAACCTGATCGTGAACTACCTGCCGCAGAGTATGAGTCAGGACGAGCTGCGGAGTCTGTTCAGCAGTGTCGGCGACGTCGAGTCGGCCAAACTCATCAGGGACAAAGTGGCAGGTAACTCCCCTGCAGTACTGCTGCCGACACTGCTCAGTACTTGTACTACTACACCAAACCTGCACCGCAGTAGAACATGATACGCTCCGACCTGCGAGCTGCAGTACTACTGAGCCCCAGGCCTCGGTACTACTGCAGTAGTACTACTGAGCCCCAGGCCTCGGTACTACTGCAATAGTACTACTGAGCATCAGGCCTCGGTACTGCAGTACTACTGAGCATCAGGCCTCGGTACTGCAGTACTACTGAGCATCAGGTCTCGGTACTAATGCAGTGCTACTAAGTAGACACAATAGTATTGTAGTACTACTTTGCTAACACTACTAAGGCTAGGTCATACGAATATCACAGTAATACTGAGATAGTAAGTATGACTAGAACTACTGTAAAACTTGGGTTTGATACATTGTACTATAGTCACAATACTGCAAGTTTACTTTGTAGTACTACTTTGTAGTAGTAATCCTAGTTGCAGTACTTGTATTATCAGTAGTAGTACTATGTGCAGTATTTGCTGTGTACTCTCTCCAGCAGCTGTTTTATTTCATTAGTTTTTTTTTATTTTTTCAGATGGTTTTATTTAACTGACAATCAGCTGATTTTGAAATTTTTATTTTTATTTTTTGGTTTTAATTCAATCGAATGTTTATTTAAGCACGATTCTGTGATTTTTGTCTGAACTGAATCTTTTTCTTTTCTTCACTGTTGTAATATTTTATTATTTTTCACACCAGGTTTAATGGCTTCACTCTGACTGTTTAACAGGTATTTGATGGTAATTGATTTAATCAGGGTTCGGCAATATGGATCAATATTCAGCCACAGTGTGTTTTATATTTGTGACATCGTATTTCTTTCTTTATTTATTTATGATGTAAAACTCATAGAAATAGTCTATAAATGTGTCCTGCTGCCGGAGTTCTGATAAAACAGATCATGAAATCAACAACATATCGCCCAACCTGAGATGAACTTTGTTTTTAATATTTTAACTGAATTAATAAGAATGTACAATTGTTTGAATGCTGTTTTCACCTGTTTTATTTTATTTTCCAGGCTTTGAAAATGTCTGTAAAGTTTTAATAATGAATGTATGAAGCTCTTGAACCTTTTTGTTCTGAACAAGTCGAGAGAAAACTGCCGACCGACTGACGTTACACATTCAGTTTCTGCACAGGATTTTTCCTCAGAGTGAGCGCTCCTGTCAGTCTTTAAATTCCCTTCTCCTGATGAAAGCGCCACCAAGTGGCCAAAACATATTGTATATATTTATATAGATGTAAGTTAACCTGAGAACAGGTTCAGACTGCGGACTCTTCGGTAAAACCAAGTGATGTCTGTCGCTGCCACGCTGTTATTGGTCACTTTGAGTGTTGATCAGAACACCTTTTGGGTTGGTGGTTGTTGAACAGCTGGTGACAGGAGGTCTCACTCCGACTAAACATTCAGTGTTCAAAGAAAGTGAAGCAGTTGTGAGTTTTCTGGGTTTGTTCAGAAGAATTGAATGTTCACTTTTCAAACGCTGTATGAAGAATTTTCTTGTCTGTATTCAGTTTGTGAATATCCAGAATGTGTGGCGGCTGAAACAGACAGTTTTGTTATTTTATTTTGTTGTTTTCCTTTGTGTTTCTCTAGGCCACAGTTTAGGTTACGGCTTTGTTAACTTTGTTAACCCTAATGATGCAGAGAGGGCTATCAGTACCCTCAATGGCCTGAGGCTACAGTCTAAAACTATCAAGGTAATGTGCAAAAGGTGCTCTTTGATTTTCCTGTCTCAACTGATAGATGTGTTATGTTCCCTGGACAGTAGAGGGCGCTCTCTCCTGCAAACTGTCTGACGGATGAAGGTATTTTTAAAACTCTGCTGTCACGTTGTTTCTGTTTTTCTGACTCGGTAAATTTTTCTCAGCCTGTTTTTAATATCGACACATGTTGACACCGAATCTGTGAATTTCTTCAGTTCAGTGTGACAGTGTGCCGAGCTTTTCTTTTCCTAAACTTATGCTTTTATTTTCACAAAAGTGCCTAATGATCTGAAACTGTTTGGATGCTTTTATTTTGTCTTTTTGTTTATATTTTATTTGGGACAAATCTGCATAACTGTTTATTTATTTTTATTTTTTTTTACATTGAATATTTAAACATTTAAAATATCCCTGGATTTTATTTAAATACTGGATGTAACTGTATTTTATTTTGTTCACTGTTGATTATTTTGATTTTATTTGACTACTTTCTGGTTGCGATGGCGGCGGACTGAGACGCATCCTGTTTCCTCCCCACAGGTTTCGTTCGCACGGCCGAGTTCTGACATGATCAAAGATGCAAATCTGTACATCAGCGGGCTGCCGAGGACACTGAGTCAGCAGGACCTGGAGGACATGTTCACTCGCTTTGGACACATCATCAACTCCAGAGTGCTGGTGGACCAGGCCTCCGGTAACAGACATGCTCAGTAATCACACAGTCATGTGACCAGTCACGTGACCAATTACTGCCCTTCAGTCCTGACACACCTCACCTTAAATCTTATTGGCTGTCTAGGTCTGTCACGGGGCGTGGCCTTCATCCGGTTTGATAAGAGGTCAGAGGCCGAAGATGCCGTTAAACACCTGAACGGGCACACGCCCCCCGGCAGCTCTGAGCCAATCACAGTCAAGTTCGCCGCCAACCCGAATCAGGCCAGGAACTCTCAGATGATGTCACAGATGTACCACGGCCAATCACGGCGCTTCGGAGGACCCGTCCATCACCAGGCCCAGAGGTTCAGGTACGCTCACCTGTTTGTGTAGTCCAACGGCAGAACAGCAATAAACTTCAAACCAGAGCATTGGAATTATTACATTGGTGCGCATCACTCCCTTATAATGGTCACAGTAATCAGATGACTGAGATGCTGTTGTCTGATTGGCTGCTCACTGACTTTAATCTTTAACAATAGGTTTTGTTGTTTCATACTCCCTGTTCCAGGTTTTCTCCAATGAGCGTCGACCACATGGGCAGCGGGGGCGGAGTGTCTGGGAACTCGTCCACCGGTTGGTGCATCTTCATCTACAATCTGGGTCAGGACGCAGACGAGGCCATCCTGTGGCAGATGTTTGGGCCGTTTGGTGCCGTTGTCAACGTGAAAGTGATCAGAGATTTCAACACCAACAAGTGCAAAGGCTTCGGCTTCGTCACCATGACGAACTACGAGGAGGCTGCCATGGCCATCCACAGCCTGAACGGGTACCGACTGGGAGACAAAGTCCTGCAGGTGTCCTTCAAGACCAGCAAGGGACACAAGTAGAGAGTAGGAGGTGGAGGGAGGAAGGGGGGGGAGAGTCTTGGGGTTAGCCCTTCTGTCAAGAAGAAACAAGTCAAAAAGTTTTCGTTTTTTTTCTTTCTGTATCTCAGTTGAGCCGAACAGTTTTTGGAGAGTTTTTCAGCAGTTGCGTTTGTGTCAATGTGAGTTTTTTTTTTTTTATTCTTATCCCAGCATGCCCATTTTCTTTTAGGCTGTATGACATCACTTGCTGTAAAAAGTTTGAACGTTATTTCTCTGAATGTTTAAATATTGGTCCAAGATGGCAGACTGTGACAGGATGATTGACAGCTGACTGTGAGGGTGGTTACCCAGGTAACCTCCTAGTTTACTAACCTGTTGAAATGATGTCAGCAGCAGAGTTTGGATTCACATGTTTGAAGTTTATCTCATTTGAAAACCAGATGTGTCTGTAAAATGAATCCAAGCAGCTGCATATGTTTGAAAGAGGAAACTACAAACTGTTTCCAACCTGCAGAGTTTGATACTGAAAACATCTGGAGTCAATGTAACAGTCTTTTTTGAGAAACCGTAATCCTCCTGTTTGAGTTTCTGATCTTATGATCTTATTTTAAGTGAAGCAGTCGGTCAGTTTCTCTTGTTTTATGTTTAGAAATACGGAGTTCCTCCTGCAGACATCACCTTCAACAGGAAACAGCTGCTATCCATTAAAATATATGATTATTAAAGGTTTATCTTACAGATTTAAATGATAAAAACAAAGTCATTCATGTATAAAAATCACCTCTGAGCTGCCGAGATGCTGATGTGTCAGGTGATTGACAGCTCTCTGAGGGTTAGAGAGCCAGAAGGCACACAGGAGGCGGGGCTCCAGGTCACATACAATCTGTAGAGTTTCTGCAGGAACAAACTGATTTTATTTCAAATTTTTACAAATGACTTCCAGGTAAAAACCACCTGATGTTTTTCTGTGTACTGATCCTTTTTTCTCTTCATTTGTATTTTGTTTTTGAGTTTCAGCTCCATTGTGATGTTGTACTGTTTATTCAATAAAAAAATCTGTTGATGGAAAGTTTTTCTGTGATGTCTTTTCTTATGTCTTTCAGAGTTTACTGAGCAATATTTACAATTGGCATGACACTTTTTTTCCCTTAAATGTCTCATTTTCTGTGATGTTGGAGACACTCAGTGTGTATGTCTTCCTGACAAGCAATGAGTTGATGCAACACCAAGCATTCACTTTCCAATGCAAAAAAGTTTCTATTTTCGTTCAGTGTTTCTTCCGCAAAAGTGCGTTTCCTTCCTCATTAATATTTTTATCATATTAGTACTTTAACTTTGACGTGTATTTGCTAGTTTTCTATTTTATTTATATAGTGCCAAATCCTAACAGAAGTTATCTCAGGGCTGTTTTCATATAGACCATATCTAGACTTTCAAGTCTTTATACTATTATTTACAGAGACCCAACAATTCCCCCCATGAGCAGGCACTAGGCACTAGGTACAGGGATAAATACTGATATGGGTACCCCTACCCAATTCGTCAAGAAAGCTGGGTCGAGAGGTAAAGACAAATTGGAGCATGCGGGATTCGAACACAGAGCCGAGCGCTCAGGAGCCCTTTGCTCTGCCTGCTGAGATATGGGTCCAGTCCCTTCAAAAGGGTATAGGGACACGTACTTATATGCGCAACCGTGTCATAACTCCTGATGGGAATGCGCTACAGCCACGAAACCAAGTCCCACATGGGGGTTTTCGGCCCTCGCGCATCCACTGGTGCCTCGTCCAACGTGGTTTTCCGGCCAGAAGGGGGCGCAGTGGCCATCCTGCCGATGTTTTTTTGCAATATCTCGGGCTGGGATGGTCCGAGGTGGCTGAAAACGAGTATGCGGATGCGTCCCGAGGCGGTCGATGCTCCCTGTGAGTTTCAAGCCCGTAGCCACTTCCAGAATTATTCCAAAATGGTGTGTAGCTGTATGGGGAATTTTTACTAAGTTTTTTTCCACCTAGTGGTGCCTGGTGGGAAGTGTCTGGGAGTGCATGTCAGGTCCCCCTGAGTTATTTGGGAAGGGTCTCTGATGAGCAATTTCTGGAGTCCAGGCCCACTGCCCTAGGTGGTTAGGTTGAGGAATTAAAAAATTGAGATCCCCCCCCCCACAAAGGGAGGGGAATCTAATTGCACAGGACATCATTTTTCCTTTCATAGCGGTGATCCTACTTCTCATTTAGACCTCCAGGCTGTGTGGTGCTCAGTCTGAATATCCACAATCTTTCGGCCCTTCTCCTCTGAGCCGCGGACCAATTCGGGTTACTCTGTAGAACAGTGGCCGAAAGAGCAGACCATCCATGTTCTAGAAAGTGCTGTACCAAAGGAGTCTGTGTGTTTTTACCTTTTAGAATATTGTGTCTATGTTGAGTGAATCTGACTAATAAAGTGTTTCCTGTTTCACCCACGTATTGCAGTCCACACCGTCTGCAGGTAATTAAATAAACACAATTTTTTGAATGTGTATTTCCACGGTTCTGTGTCTTAAAAACATTATTATTGCTCCTATTGCGAACCCAGACGTGATACTGAAAAAATTCCCCCCGACCTTTGGGCCTGGGGTCAACAAGTGGTTTGATGCGAGCCCTGATTAAATAATCCTGTAGGTTCTTATTCCTTCTATAGGCCGCAATGATTCTATGATCTTGAAGTAGCTGAGTTTCCCCTAAAAGGTTTGAAAAGTTTTTCTTAATCGCCCTATTCAATTTAACAGTTGATGACGAATAGGTGGTGATAAAGGGGAGAACAGATGAGACCACTTGGGCTTTGGTCTGTTGAAAGGTCTTAAATGCTCTCCTCAGGAAAGAGCGAGAGTACCCTCTGCTGGACAATGCAGAAAACAGCACCTTTGTAGCTGCCCTGAAATCNAGTCCACAGCTCCAGGCTCGGGAGTGCGTGGACTTGAGGGGGAGACGAGGCACTAAGATTGGGCAAAAGGGCCCACAGGCCACCTTCCATAGTCCTGGTTCTCAGGCAGAGTACCAGGGGCACAAAAGAAACTTTAACTTAAGTATCACTAAGTCCACAGCTCCAGAGATAATGATTTACGGGCTGATAGCACAGGCTGAACCCCCTGGAAGGACCGTGGCAGAGAGGGGGAGATGAGACGGTTGCTATCCGCCTCAGAGGTGCTGACTTTCGGGCTGATAGCACAGGCTGAACCCCCTGGAAGGACCGTGTGCGAGAGGGGGAGATGAAACTGATGCTATCCGCCTCAGAGGTGATGATTTTCGGGCTGATAGCACAGGCTGAACCCCCTGGAAAAACCGTGTGCGAGAGGGGGAGATGCCACGGATGCTATCCGCCTCAGAGGTGCTGATTTTCGGGCTGATAGCACAGGCTGAACCCCCTGGAAGGACCGTGGCAGAGAGGGGGAGATGCCAGTGATGCTATCCGCCTCAGAGGTGCTGATTTTCGGATGCTAGGGGAATAGAATTTGGGTCCCCCCCCAGAGGGAAGGGGACCTAGGGCACTCACCATGACTCACCCTCACACTGCAATAAACCTGCTCCTCATTCAGGTCTCCAGTCTGCAAAATGTCCCATCAAAGCAGTGGTTTAAATGTTCTTTGGACCGCACCGGGTTGGCGATAGAAAGTCCATATAGTGTCCTGACTGGCGTTTGAACCGGCGACCACGCCCGGTGCACGTGCCCCGTGCATGCGAGCGCTCCTCATCGCTACCAGGCTCCATCCTGAGCCGCGGGAATGCCGATGGTAGTGGAAAAAACCCCTCAAAAAATACTCCTTTTGAACAAACCTTTATTTCTCTTAGCGCTACGTTTCGGTCTTGATTGGACCTTCCTCAGGCGACAGGTTGTTACATAACACCACTGGGAAAGAAGACCCTTAACATCCAGGGTCCAGAAAGAAAAGAAATGGAGGGCAGCCACCTGCCTGAGTCAGTCTCTGAGAAACTGATGTGTCATCTTGCCCCCTAGTGTTAGGTTTGGGGAAGTGTCCCCATTAGACTCATGGGTAATGCAGTTGTCTTATACCTTAGGCCCACGCCACCATTTAAAGATCGGGTTAGGAATTGAAAAATTTGGATTCCCCCCCCGGGTTAGGGGCGGGAATCTAATTGCACAGGCCATCATTTTCCCTTTCATAGTGGTAAGTCTACTTCTCAT
>LKNJ01004221.1:0-58900 GCA_002120245.1 Maccullochella peelii | reverse complement strand
TTGCCCTGGCCTCCAGCTCCACTGTAAGGAATCTCGGAGTATCTGCTGCAAACTCCGCCTCAGTCATTGCCTGTTCCCATCGAGCTGCAGCGACTGCCTGTGTCCCTGGTTCCTTCGGCCTTCCAGCCTTCAAGGGTCTCCTCACTGGTGAATTCTATTCCTGACCTGCAGCCTCGCCGCCAGTCTCCTGAGTCCCGTCTTCGTTGCCGGCCTCCTTCCCATCCTCCAGAGCGCCTCCTTCCACGGTGCCGCTCTCCTGCCTGTCCTCCAGAGCGGCTCCTGCCACGGCGCCGCCCTGCTGCCCGTCCTCCTGAGTGGCTCCGCAAGTCTGGGCGTCCTCCAGGCCATCCCCCTGAGGTCTCCAGCTCTGGTTCTGCCCTTCCTCCAGGCCGTCCGCCGGAGGTGTATTATGTTGTGCTGTTCTTTGGTCCCTTGGCCTTTTGTCCCTGTGTGTGTTCTGTGCTTTTTGTGCGTTGCGCCCTTGTTGGACGTATTTCTAGTGTTCCTGTGATTTCCCGTGTTTCTAGTGTTTCTGTGATTTCTTGTACCTGGACTTATCTTCTTGTTTGCCTGCCTACCTGCATTAAGTAAGCATTTGAAATAAACCTTGGTAACTGCTTTGAGCTTCCACTACTGTCTGCATTTGGGTCCTTCTCCTACTGCTCCTACCCCACATCATACCGCGTGACACCAGCACTTTCTTTCTTTTGTGTATGAGGGAATGTTTTACAGGAAAGAGAAAGATATTAATGAGGCTAAACGGGACAAACTACAAATACAGATTCACAACTGAAACATGGAAGCAATTTCCTCTTGGCTATCGCCATCTAATATCTTATCTTATCTGGAAGTATATGGATGTTAAATGATCAAATGTGGATTTTGTCCCTGGATTAGTATGTTGTAGTTGTCAGTGTGTCCTCTGAGCAGGAACAAAGGATGAAATAGATGGAAAATATCAAACAGAGAAAGAAAGAATAAAGAAAAGGGGGAAGGTATTCATTTGAAATGAGTGAGACCTCAACACCTCCATTATCACTGAATTTGTTTTGGTGTTTTAATACCTATACAGTGGTAAATTCAAAATCAATTATGCATGAATCTGATGCATAAATTACGGGTTGAGACACGGGGAAGCAAAACCCAGAGGAAAATTGAAATCGGAAACTATCAAAGGACTGTCTGCAGAAGATGGAAAAATAAATGTTTATTCTCGTGTCACTGGGGATGTTAATTAGAATAGCATTTTTTTTCTGCTAAGCATGAATGGTGCTGGGCTCGGAGCTGAATGGGACTGCCACCACAAGGCCATCACTGATGCATTGTAAATGATGGCTCATCAACTTAAAGGACATTTTCAATGACAGGTTGCCTGTTCCTCTGAAGATCACATCCTCCAACCTGGTGGCCTCAAGGAGAAGTGACTGCAGCACTATTAGGGTTTACACTTCACATTAACTGGTGTTTAGACTGATTGCTTTTTTTAACTATGAATACACTATTATATATATATATATAACACTATGTATAGCACTATGTATGGCACTATGTAGCCTATAGCACTGCAGTACATTATGTTCCATGTTAAGCTGCTTAAGCCAAAAAAGAATGCTAGAAAAGAGATCACACAGGCTTTGCAGATGGTAACATTGGTCATAGTTAAAGCCTTCATGCACAGTGAATGAATACATGGCTCCATATTGTGTGTGTGGCCCTAAATGGCCGCTTTATTTCAATTTCCATCAGAAGCTCTGATTGCAGCCATAACCTCTCAACGAGCATCCGAGGAGAACGCTTCCTCTCTGTTTGTCAGCTCCCAAATGTGCACTTCATCTGATAAACTGCTCATAGCAGCATTTTCACCAAACATGATGGTAATCAGACAACGTGTATTTCTCCTGCTATGGCTTTTGCTTTTGTCCTGCACCTGTAAAGAGATTTCAGATGTGCACCAAACCTCGGCGTTCCTAAGAAGGATGGAGTGTGTGTGTGTTTACCATGTGTGCAGGCCTATAAACATGATTCACCGCAGGGGTCTGATCAAATCTCTGCTGCAGCATGGCGGGTTACTTTATCCTCGCCAAAAGAAACTACAAAGCCAACAAAAGTCTCTCTTCTGCTTGCAGTGGAAGGTTAAAGTGTGAAAAGAGAGCATTTCTACTGGTGAATGCAAGCAAGTTCTTTACATGGTCAGTCCAATATATCTGTAAAGAATGATTATCGAAGTGTAGACTTTTAGTTAGCCTTCATAACTCACTTATGCCTCCACAGCCTGCTGAGTGTTTAGATGCAGCGGTCTTCCACCAACTGCTGGTCTCAATAATATGGAGCGTGTTGTGTTTACAGTCCGCCTGCAGATTCACCATCTGTTTCAAATCTGCCACTCTGTTGAAAGCATTAAATAGGCTGATTATAGACATTATCAGTAAGTGCCACCCATTGTGATAACAGATGTAAATTGCTCTAGCAATGGTGGTATAAAACAGTTCAGCGTCCCTTCTTTCATTTGGAAATCTATGTTATTCTGCAATTGAAAGTTTATGAATATTAAAACATGTATGTTATTATTTGCAGCATCCATCGACCTAACGTGAGAAATAAATAGAAATAAATGCAGAAAACAATACATAAGCAGTTATTATATTGTTAAAGGAGGCAAGATAAAAAGAGTGTGAACTTTCAGCTAATCTCACACCATCACAGCCTTTCCCTGAAAGTATTCATTTGAGTTGAAATCAACATGCCTAGTATTGACTGCATTTTGCTTTGTGAATCTTTGTGTTCTTGAGCACACAGGTCCTGATGCAGGTGGAGCAAATCTCGGTGTGTGTTATAAATAGCATGTTAAGCAGCCCACAAGCCGCCCAAGTGAAGACAAGTTTTGTAGGCCTTTGATGTTTTCAGTTTATACCTTATAAGTTCCAGTTTTGCAGTTAAAGCTTTTTATAATGTTTTTGCATACCATTATGTTCATTCATATTTACTGTTGTTTTTATTATTCTCATGTAGTCTTATATTAATTTAGCAGTAGGTTCAAGTTACATTCCAGTATTGCTTCATGGAAAGCCATGATATTACTTTTTAGTTTTCATAGTTATAGTGATTTTAACAGTCTGTGTTCTTTTCTTATCTTTTACAAAGCCTTTTCAAATGTTTAAAGATTGAAGATGTTTACCCATTCCTGTGTCCAATTATTGGTGTGTGCTTTTATTTATTGATATGTTTATTCATTTAAATTTATATGCGTATGTTCTGGCTTATTTTACATTTTACATTATATGATTCAGAAGCTAAGTTTAAGTTTTTACTCTTTGTGGTTATATTTTACATTATACTTTTTAGCCTGAGCAACTGAGCATTTACTCATTTTAGATCTTACACTTTACTTTTGATTTAAGCAGTTTGCATTTTGACATTATACCCTTTGTCTTAACGAATAATCCGTTTTTACATTTTACTCTTGATTGCTTTAGATTTTAGATCATGCTCTTTTTGGATTAATTTTATCATTTTTATGTTTTACCTTAAACGTTTGGATTTAATCATCTTGTTTTATTATCTTATATTTTACCTTATACTTTTGGAATTAATCATATTGTTTTATCAGCTTATATTTTACCTTATACTTTTGCATTTAAGATTTTAATCATTTTTACTTTACATTGTACTTTTAAGTTGTACTAGATATCCTGTGTGATCTTGTAAGCTTCCCCTCAACATACGAAGATAACCAAGGGGCTATTTGCTAAGTTTCCAAATGTCATTCACTGTGTCAGAGCTTTATGGTAATTTCTAGAAGGTCTCAGAAGCAGGATGTAATGATTGGATTAACATACCTTGTTACCAAAAATGGAGACAAAATTAGTTATGCATTCAGCTACATGAGCAGCGGGAGGAGTCAGACAGGAAGTGTGTTGTGTATAAAAGATCAATTCAGATGATAATCGGGGATTTTTGGTTCTCTCTAGGAAATATCCCGTGAGGTATATTTTGGTGTATTTTAATTTTTTGACTCTGTACCACTCAGAGAATTTTTATTGTTATTCCTTAAATAAAGAAAGCTAAACTTTTTTCTGGACTCTCTTTCTTCTCATCTCATCCACCCGACCCTCCCGGCCAGGCTTGGGCCTCCTCTTTGCCTCTCAGGTGAGCCCCCTCCACATGATAGCTAGAGATTAACCCTGATGAGGTCTAGTGGAACACTAGAGGCTAGGGGCAGTATAGGCATTCCTTACGGTTTCGCTAGGAAAACAGCTGGGGGTATGCTAGGAACCGATAGAGTATTTTTTGGGTGACTGACTATCGGGCTGTCCCTGACAGCGAGGCCGCTCCCTGGCGTATGCCAGTTATGTGCCCGCCTAATGTTTAGGTAAGGGAGGGAAGGAGATCCCAGAGTAGGTTTAGCTCCAGCGCTGCCTACACTTAGAAGGTAAACTGCCTTTTGGTTTGGACCCGCTGACCCCGTCAAGGCCCGACACTCCCGGCGTGGTAGGATGCCCCGAGGCTCTGACACCTTAAAACTCAAGAGTCTCAATTATTAAAAGAGGCAGCTAAAGAAAGGTCTGTCCACTCCGTAGGCTGTCAACTCCCCGCAGGCACCACACCTCCGCGTTCTCTTCAATATCCACTGACCATAAAGCAGACAGAATACCTTGCATCCTGACTTTCAAAATCAATAAAATCACTAAAGGGAAAAACACACCACCATGTGTATCTCCATTCATTTCACTGGTGAGCATTGATTCAGCCAGCTAACCCTTTCCAGACACCTTAAACTAATTAGGCCCTCAAGAGAAAAAAGTATCTGACAATTAGCTCCAGCACTGTGCTCCTATGACATTTAGTTTTCATAGTGTTCCATTGTTGGGTATTGACTAAATGCCACATGGGCATCGATTCCCCTCGACCATTTGCATGCCTCTGATCCTCCTCTCATAATGCTAGTTATATTGTGTTTACAGTCAAAAGTCTTGCACATCTTCTGTTTGTCAGGGCAGATGAAATGATGATGTGTTAGCACTGCTGGAATATTAAGTATCTCTCCAACGTTGCAGAAGACCCCCATAATGCCGCCTCTCTTTATTGGTAATGAGTGAATCGACTGTCACACAAATGCTGTCTGTGCGTCAAATAAAGTTGCTGTTGCCAGACAATTCACTGCACTGACTTCTAACTAAACTTAAACAACTTATGACAAACATGACAGATTGTTTGTGCTGTTTTGATCAGTTATGCAGTAAGACCTTGTTTTTCTATAGCTGCGTTTCAACTGATCTCCCCTTATGTCACACAGATATGATGACTATAGGCTGTAGGTTAAATACTATGGAACCCTATGAGGGCAAAAATTAAACAAATAACACATTGAATATAGAAACGTTATCAATATACAGGCCAAAATCAACCATCCTAGGATGGCCCTCAAAAAGCATGGAATCAAAAGGTAGTTTTTATCTGGAATTTTAAAATTTTATATTATTAGCATTATAATAAATATTATTATTGCTATTATTTCCGTTGGCTGAATAAATAGTTTGCAAGACTATTTCTTATATCTGAAACAATATAAGAGCCACTCAGGAGCCCTTCCCGTCTCTGAAAGGTGCACATGATTTAGTCCACTCCTGCAGTGGTACCATGCCATTGTTCCGATGGCCCATTATTCCAAAACCCCAATAGTCCGAAAAATGTCCCATTGGACTGAAAGCCCATTTGTCCGACAGCCCACTATCCTGAAAACAAACACCCATAGGTCCGAAGGCCCATAGCTCTGAAAATACCCACTCTCCCTGCAGTTATTAGTTCAGTGACTGTCTGCCCTGTCCATGGTGCTGAATCGGCGGGGAAAGGCTATCTTTCTGGCCTGACACCAAGCTACATTTCAAGCGATTAAATCATGGAGTTTTACCTGAGTTGGTGCGTGCCCCCGTAACCCGAGTCGTTAGATGTAGGCTGATCTAAATACAACAATATAACACACTAATGGAGCTGGTGATACAATCTAGCCTATTGGAGAATGAAATTTAGAAAAAAAACACCTTAGAAATTACTTTCATTAGCTTTACAAAGGTGGTATTGTCAGGGCCAACACATGGGTGTATAGACAGATGCACTCCTATAGGTCTGATCTGTGAATATAAGCCCATGCTATTCATTTGATAAAGAAATAAAGAGAGCTTTTAATAAAAGTATAAAGACTGGTAATTAAAGGCTCTGGCTAAAGGCAACATTTTGCCTTTAAAGTCACTAACAATAATAATAGAGGGGTCTGGTCTGGTAAGCATCCACCTCTCTCTCTCTGACACTACAAAACAGAAAAAGCTTTCATGGACTCAACAAATGAAGAAGCTATCAGAAAATAGAGATTTAACAGAAAGGCCATTATGGATTTATGTGTTCCGATCAGGAAATGTTTGGGTCATGATACAGGTCCACAGGCAGGGAGCAGTGCACACATATAACCTATAAGCGCATTCTTTAGAAAGATTTGATCATTAAACATTTCCATCAGACAGGAACTCGCTCTATATGGCTTGCAAGATTTCTGAAATGCCAGTTTCACAAAAGAGGCTCTCTACAAGAGGCAGTCAAGACAGTAGAGCTATTAAGACAGCTCAGACTGAGACAGACTCTCATGATTTTAATCCGACATTGGAAATTTGTCTGTGACAGTAAAATCACTTGAAATGTAGTTTGGTGTAAAGCCAGAAAGATAGCCTATCCCCCGCTGATTCAGCACCATGGACCAGGCCGGCAGTCACTGAACTCTAGACTATGAATGACTCTGATGTGTCTCTGAACGGTTTCCATCTGTACAGGATGGACAGATCTGGAAGGGGAAGTGGGGCAGCGATTTATGAAAAATCCCGGTTCTCAGTCCAAGTACTACATGCTGCTATTCCAGAATATTTAGAATTCTTATCTCTGAAAATCAACATAGAGTGTAACGATTCAATCGCTGTGGTGGGTGTGTATGGACCCCCATCCCTCTGTCATAGATAAATTGGCTCAATTAATTTCTCAATTCTGTAACTCAGAGTTGCTAATCTTGGGTGACCTGATTGGCTGACTACTGTGTCCAACCAACTGAATGGTGTGTGCAATAACCTTAATTTAACACAATTAATTATTGATCCTACAAATCCAAATCTGAAAGATCACACAAAATTGACCCTAATAGCTTTAATCCTCTCCAATAGAGATGATAAAATTGCTGCCTCTGGTGTATTTGACCTGGGTATCAGCGATCATTGCTCAACGGCACAAAACTGAAAAGAACACAATCTCGAGTTGCTACCAAGAGAAATTTTTAAACTTTTAACGAACAAGCCTTTGTAAGTGACTTCTTTTATTCCAGATGTCGAACTAGCTCTGTATTACTTCAGGAAGTCCTACCTCTCCATCATCAACAAACACACACCTTTTAAAAAATTAGAATTAAAAAAATAGACTAAGACCCTGTTTTCTCCCTGATTTATCGTAAAGGAAAGGAATGAAGCCTGGTCACTAGCCATATGTACAGGGGATCAAATCCATTGGACATCATTTAGACGTCTAACAACTAGGTGGAGATAGTAACGATTTCAATAACTATCGCCCACTTTCAAAACTGTCACACAGAAGGTCACACAGTAACGAGACTGTAGAGATTATACTTAGTCAGGTGTTCAGTCTGCGTGGCATCCTCAAAGAAGTATTCTCTGATCGAGGGCCCCAATTTACCTCTTATTTCTGGACCGAGTTTTGCAGCCTCCTGGGAGTCACAGTCAGCCTTTCCTTGTGCTTCCACTGTCAGTCCATTGGCCAGGCAGAATGCATGAATCAGGAAATTGGGACATTCTTGTGGTGGATGGCCTCCCACTATCCACTATCCTCCCTTCCAGTGTTCCTGAGGCTACCAACCCCCTCTGTTTCCGGACTAGGAGCGGGAGGCCAGCGTCCCCTCCATCCAGGCCCTTATTCGTTGCGTATTGATGTAAGTTAGATAACACCTGGCGGCTGGCCTGCTCCACCCTGCTCTGTACTTCTGACCGCTACCAGAAAGCTGGTAACCACCGTTGCACTCCAGGCCACAAGCTTTGGCTCTCCATATGTGGGACTTGACCCTTCGAGTGGAGTCCAGGAAGCTGGCCCTAAGGTTTCCATCTCAACCCCACAGCAGTCCACCTATGACTCCCATGCGATTCATCATATTTTCCACGTTTCAAGTCTCAAGCTGGTTAAGGAAAGCTTGCTTCGTCCGAAAAAATTGTGCCATGGACCAGAGGGCCTTGAGTTTGACACAGGTGGTTTAAAGGAATAATTTGACATTTTGGGAAATATACTTATTCGCTTTCTTGCCAACAGTTAGGTAAGATCGATACCACTCTAATGTCTGTATGTCAAATATGAAGCTACTGCCAGTTGCCGTTGGAAACAGGGGGAAACAGCCTGGACCTGTCCTAAGGTAATAAAATCCTCTAAGATCACATGTTGTATGACTTACCGGAGTCACTGCTGGTTGCCTGGCAACCTTGCGGTAACAACAAAACTCAGGTAAGTCACTCCCAGTCTGACTTACTGTACAAAGAACGTATTGATGTAAGTTAGATAACAGCACTGGTTAGAATGACTTATGTAGCTAGCTTTAGCGTGTAAACACAGCTGGATACATCTACACCTGTATGCCGTGATCACCATCAGCACTCATATAAACACACACACACACACACACACACACAGTCTGTCTCTCTGCCTTTATTGTGTTGGTACTCGTACATAGTGCACATGCTCTCTGTCCTTTGCTACCATTACACACACACTGATGCACATAAACAACTCGCAGATAATTATTCGCTCTTTAATTATTTTGCATTCTGCCCTTTATGATGATTACTGTGACCTTTCTCTCCAGAGTATCTCTTCCACTCTGCCTCTGCCTGCCCACCATCTTGGAGGCTTTTAGCCCCTATGTTTCAACTGCGCTCCCAGAAAGCCAGCCCCCAGAATCGAGCAGGCGAAAGACTGAGACCAATTAAAAGTATTTACCCAGCACTTAAAGTTGACAGGAGCTGGCACACTTGCTCAGCAAATGCCATTTTAACACCAAATTCATGAATGTGTAATAGTTGGGCTAATGAACCTGATGGTTTGAGTGTTGTAATAGAGGGACCCCCCACCTGGGCCATCAGGTTGGGATACACACACACACATGCA
Organism: Maccullochella peelii; assembly: GCA_002120245.1. Taxonomy (NCBI): domain Eukaryota; kingdom Metazoa; phylum Chordata; class Actinopteri; order Centrarchiformes; family Percichthyidae; genus Maccullochella; species Maccullochella peelii. The sequence goes on along the minus strand of LKNJ01004221.1, from coordinate 49,705 downwards.
CCCACACTAGACACAGCCATTTCTGCTGTTTTTTATTCATTAGGCTTGTTTATTCGGCTAGAAGGAGAATCAAGCCGATGTCTAATTTCTAAGATTCTTAAACCAGGTTTATATTGCAATTTCTCTATTGTATAGAAAGATTAAAAAAAATACATTTAGTGCCTATGTACAAATATTACATTATGGATAGAAATACACTTTGCCGTGTTTGCGATCATTCCTTTTTTGGACTTGCTACCGTCAGCCTACGTACCTTCACTTTTGTTAATAAATCACAGAACTGTCCCTGTCTTCCTCGATCGTTTGGGTCCTTCCCTTGCTGCCTTGCACTCACCAACCATGACAGAATGAATTGGCCAAAAATGGACCCAGCAGGTGAATCATTTTCTGTGGAAGAACTTAATGAGGTGACTCACAACGTTGTGTACCTTCTGAACTACTGCAAAAATGGCATCAGTATGGGGCAGAAAGAGGCAGCCTTGTCACTGGCACACCAGACAGTGTCTACCAAGCCTGGGTTGGGGAAATTCCTACTTGGATGGGTAGAGGATTTTATTAACACTCCAGCCTCCTTGTCTGCTAGCATTGGGCCTGCTAGCCTCTAGCCTGATAATCCAATCTGCACCACAGTCAGTTAACTCCTGTCTGCTAGCCACCAGCCTGCAATTCGGCCTGCTAGCAACTAGTCAATTATCCTCCGGATCATTAGCCTGCAGCCTACCCGTCCTGAGCTGGATAGCTGGCCACCTGCCTGTCCTGAGCCAATTAGCCATCTACATTGGCGAGCACCAGTGCAGTCCAGTCTATGTTGAAAACCTCCAGAGCATCCTCCAGAGTGGTCCTGCCCATCTGCCCTCCCCCCAGGCCGTCCACTTGAGGTCTCCTGCTTCGCCTCGGCCCTGCCCCCCAGGTCGTCCACCTGAGAATAAGGAGAACTGTTACGATCAGACTGTTATTCCTACTGTTTAATCCATACCATACACTTTTGCTTTTGTGCTTTTGGCTTTGGAAAGGCTAAAATAACACACCATTTACCAAACTCATAAAATGCAGATTATCGCTCTTAGTATAGCCCCATGCACATTGCTTCAACATGTGAAGAAATCCACGGCCTGACAGGCCTGCTGTGCCTAGTTATGGTTGCTAAACTATGATTGAAAAATGGCTGTTTGGGGGAGGGGTTTAGTGAATGGTCAGTTGACAGGAAATATAAATCAGTACCTTTGGTTACTTTTTTCTCCTATTGGTCTATTTTAGGTTTTGTCAGGTGGATGTCAGGCAGCAAGGAACAGGACCCAAATGCAGACAGACGAGATGGATAGGCTAATTTTAGTAATTTATTGAAAAATAGAAGGCTTAGAGGCAGGTATAGGCAGGCAGCTTCAGAGACAGAACTTAAGAAAACAAAGTGTTACGGTCCGCATATCTGTCAGTTCCTGTTGTATTGTGGAGTCTTGTTTGTCTCATTTTCTGTTTGTCCTGCCCTTGTGTCTGATTGTCTACACCTGCTCCCGGTTGCACACCAGCCCCTGAATCCCCCCGTCAGTCCCTTCCCTATTTATGCCAGTCCCTGCCCTTTGTTCGGTGTGGGTTCATTGAGTGTGTTCGTGTGTGGAACCAGCGTCCTGCCTGATACCTTGCCTGATTACTATGCCTGATAACCTGCTTGATAACCTGTCTGTCTCCCTGCCTGTCTGCCTGTCCGTCAGCCTGCCTGTCTACCTGCCTGTCGGACCTGCCGGTCCTCCCTCGGATAACCAGCTTGGTACCTGCCTGTCTACCTGCCTGTCGAACCTGCTGGTCCTCCCCCGCCGGATAACCTGTTCGGTGTCTGTCTGTCTGCCTGCCTGTCTACCTGCCTGTCCCCCTGTCGGGTAACCTACCGGTTCCCTTGCCTGTTTGCTTGCCCCTCCAAAACCTGCCCTGCACCTGAGTCCTCTCCCTACTCCCTATGTAGCAAAGACCCCTTACCTCTCATAAAGAAGTTCATTTGTGGAGAATGAGACTTGAATTTTGATTGACTTTCACCTGTTAATATGTTTCTGAATTAGGTTATTTGTATGCAAAAAAAATGTGTGCATTATGGTCAAACCCTTTTTGTTGCAAATAAATAAAGAAATAGATACATATCTAGTGATGGGTTGAAAAATCTCTAACAAATGTTGCAGGGTTTGGTTGAATTTGTGTTAATTCTTGCGATCCTAAGAGCACAAATTCCGTGAGGGATTGAAACATCAAGTTTGTGTTGTTTAATGTGCAAAAACACAGTTATTAGCCTTAGAAGGCCTGCAGCAAATTAACATCCAACCCTCCCACCAGAGCTCACATGAGTGACAAAGGTCACCGCACCTGCATATGTTTGTAATACAGTTGGAAGGCAGTTCCCATGGTGGAAATTCTAAATGCCACCTAATTTAAAAGCACATTCAAATTAGCTTGAACACGGGTGTGGCTGTCAATCATGCTGCCAAGTGCAAGACAAATGGGTTCAACAGTGGAGAAGGACCCCAGTGTAACCCATGGAAAGGTACAGTATTGCTATACATAAATGATTTGCAAAGAAAGTTTTCTTGTGCATGCAATATAATTTTACCTCTTTTCTATTAAATGTGTTAGGAAGACTTCTTTAACATTTGATGTTACCTATACTTTCTTTTTGTTTTATTCAAGGTAAATCAGCTGTGCGTCCAGAAAGTCCATGTCTGTTTTTTTTCTCTCTGTTCAGCTGTGTGTTGTCCCTTCCTGGGGTTATTACTTGGGCCTCCACCAGGCTTTGTTTGGCCTTCCACAAGGCTCCAGCAGGACCTAATGACTTTCATTATCAGATGGGGGAATTTAATTTGAGCTGCACTGTTGTCAGAGATGAGTAGCCCGATACAGAGCCACGCAGGAGAAAATAAAAGAGTGAGTAATTACTCTTTAGGGGTGTGGGGGGATGGGTGCAGTTTGTGGGTGGTGAGAGCACAGCGGGTCGAGACACTGAGAGAAAGAGCGAGAGAGGGAAACAGAGACACCGAGCATGGTTTATGAAAGAAATCAATAGTGAGTTGCCACCGTAAGGTTATGAGATTTGAGTTGGGATCTGTTTCCCCATTGTGACCAGAGCAATGGTCCGTGTTATTATCCATGTGGCCGCTAGACGGGTTAGCAAACAAAAGGGGAAGCCTGGTGAGTGCAAGGAGCTGTTTGCAGGGACACGAGAGTGAGGCCAGATTAGTAATGTGTGATTAGATAGCTATTCAGTTGCGGAATTAACTGCCTTCTACCTCTTGACAAACACGCCACGCCCCCAATGCAACACAAACCTGTGACTGGTGAAAATGACTGAAGAGAGAAATGAAGGCAGAAGATAAAAATTCATCAATTTCATTTCAATTTCCCTTAATTTTGGTGCATAAAAGCTATGGCTATATATATATCAGTTCTTTTGCAAAAAAGATAAAGTAACAGACAGTTGATTGCGATAGATACACATAAAATTGCTGTCTATGCTATGCGGCTCACAGTCAAAGCAGCATGTTGTGACATTGTCTTTCTCATCTCACTCACAGCTCACTTTGGCAGCAGAAAAGCAACACCATAGCGCCAACCTTGATGAAGACATGAAGCCTGTAGTAAATGGAAATCTCTCTGAGGTGTTCCATTGCCAGCTTTGCTCCCTGCTCTTCTACCATTTGTAAATCTTCCATCTGTCTCCACAGGTCTCTCCAATAGCAGGATGCCTGCTCTGCTGCAAATCATCAGTGTGGTTGTGTGTGCTTATTGGCCAAGTATCAGAAGCTGCCAAACACCATGAGATAAAGGAAGCTTATAGTATACAGCTCTATGCAGCACATACATGTATGTGCTACTGTAAGAGTTTTTTTATTGCTAGAAATCAGTAGGCTACATGTATCCTCGGTGTTCATTTTGACATGTACTTATTTGGTCATGATAAGTAACAAAAAAAAGATTTTTTTTTTCTGCAGTGATAGCGTCAACTACATTACTGTTCTCCAGGGGCCGTCAATTTTTGGTGCCAATTGACAATGACTGTATTTTACTCTATGTTGTGATTTGAATCACAGGGTAATTCAGGGCACTGAGGTTATGAGATCAGGAGTTTAGACAGTCTGGCCATTTGTCATCACAACAACTGGACCTATGAAAGAGACACAGGTAACGTAACTTCTTTGTATAATGTGGGACAAACACACCACTGAGTGTGTGGGAGCTGCTGATGATTCAGCATGTGTTCAAATAACATTTAGTGGATATCAGTGCTAATGTTAGCAAGCTAGGCTAACTAATGTCCACTTTTCGAGTGGTGTTTTATTACAATATTGCATCATTGCAGGTATTGTTCAGGCCACTTTGAAATCTGTCCTAAAAGTTCTAACAAACATCTGCTGTCATGGCACGGTTTCAAACTGTTTCCTCATTCTTTGAAAAGTCAAGAGAAAGAGTCACTATAATAGATGTTCATTAATAATAGTTAATAGATGCAAGCTCAAATATGTGAATTTTAGTCCTGAGGGGGTTCAGTGGTATGCCAGTATCACCATCCTGCCCCTCAGCTGGTCGCGTTCCTGTTCCGACACTAGTCACTTATCATTATGAGCTATCTGCCTTGAAACAACATTTAGGCTCTGAGGCTGAGGAAACCTGTATGTGTAAATCCAGCACAGACACTGAAGAAGCCAACAGTGATTCCACCCCATGAGCACTCCGAAAGTCAAACTACTGGGAGATTCACCCATGGACTTATACCCATAAAATACATTATGTATTGTCATTTAAATGTGACAATTGGAAGTTTGAAAGTTAACTTCCTAAAATTCTATTCCTACCAGAAGAAATGTACCCCACTTTTCCTCCATCTCCAGATGTTCATATATTAATAGCTTCATTTAGATGGCCAGCAGAGAGCAGCATTGCTATCTGTTTGATGATACTGAGAAATTTGGATCCTGTCACACTTGTTACCTGCTACTGAGTCGGTGGTGGTTTTGGTGGGTGGGGGGTGTCTGAATGAGGAGTTCTGGAAGACAAAAGAGAATGACAGAAGGGTGGATAACACAAAGAAAGAAAATAAAGCAACAGTGACTGACAGATGGGCAAAAGGGGGGGAACTTAAACATTGTAATTCACTGCAGATCTGATGAGAGTCCGAAGATTAAAATTGAAATGCCTGATTTAATTTGTGTTACATTCACAGTCACTTTGCACTGTGTTTCATTATCAATGTGTCACATATCAGCACACCCTTCCCTATCGTATTTCAGTCTTTAATGGTGACTGAATGCATTAAAATCATCAAAAATAATAAAGTTATAATAATAACTTATACTTAGCTGCATATATTTGCACTGTATTCCTTTATTGGCTTGTTAAAAGAACATTCAATTACATCGTTTTATATGCTGAGTGTATAACATTCAAATACCATGACCCCAACATTGAGTAGCACCCAATTATGAACAATTTCATTCTCAGTTAAACCCAGAAAGGTCTTCTTACCCTGTGCGCTGCCCTTTATCTGTGTTTCCATCATCTTCATGAATCCAAAAGGATGAAAGCTCTCACATGGATTCAACATATCCTTCTATTGAGTAAAAAAGAGTAGGTGTCTCTAATAACTTGCATAGTCAGTTTGATCAGCAAATTGGCCTGAGTATGTTACATCAGTGGGAAAAACATGATGCGGCCAATTCTCACTTACTGCACCATATGAAAAATAAAAAGTGGGCAACATAGTTCTGTGTCCTCTTTTGAACTAAGAAGTACTGGGTGCACAGTATCATATGTTAACTCACTTGGTTCATTCCAATGTGCATAAATTAATTGTCAAGATGTAAAAGGCCCAGTATCCTTAGGAATTATGTCCATATTGGACGATTCCATTCCGCACGATTTACGTCCAGAGCCAACGTTCAGTGCCAATACAGGAAGTAGTGTGCCCTAAATGTAACAAGGGGGGGAGCATAAAGGTGTTCTCAGACAGCGAGCGGTCGATACTGCCGCCTCCATTATTTTCAATAAAAACACAACAGCAGTGGTGAGTAGAGAGAGGCAACTGCCGCTGTCATGAATGTGCACCACTATTTGACGTTGCCGTCTGAGTTGATGATGGGAGAAAGATGCAGGAGCTACCCTTATTTAACTGGTATTTCTATATTATATTTTCACCAGCAGTGAAAAAACATTTTCATGAAGAGAAACAACATTAGCCTCAAAGTTTGATTGACAGGTCTGAGTCAATAAAGTTAGCAAAACTTGCTATATTAATTGTGTGACATTGCTAACAATGTTCTCTATTTGAAGCAACAAATCACTATTTGGCTACGTGATGAGATTAGATGAGATTAGGTGGATAGCAACAGCCTGCAGTGTGTGGTAAAGGCCATTAGTAGGACGGGAGATAACTGGTAGCCATTGGTGGGGGAGTTGTGCCCTGCATTATCCATTACCATGATCTTTCCCTAACCTTAACCATGCTGTAGAATGTTGCCATTAGACATAAAAATTTTTTTGGCATTAAACGTAATCCAGGGTTGCAGAATTGTCCGATATTGACGTTCTTGTCTGGCAATAGGGTTGAGATAATTACATCAATCAAAATCGATGTGACCTTACAGACCCAAACAGAGAGAAGGACTGCTAACACTGGCAAGGGTATGATGTGCCACCAAATTAACAAGTTACCTTGGTCAAAAAGAAGGAGTGGCAATGCATCTAATTTATCAAGTTTATACAAGTTTACACCATGTGATCAGAGCCAATAGAGAGCCCGCTCAGATCCATTCAGACACATTGACACACAGATCAGGGATGTGCAGAAATAGAATGGAACCCTTCCCAACCCAACCCTACCCTACCCAACCCAATGGGCACAGCCGGAGTCAGGTCTTAGGTTTGGTCTTGGTTACTTGGAAGTGAGTGGGCCCATGAAGACCTTTACTGTATCTGTATGAGGAAACAGGTGTCGTGTTACCCAAGCCTAATATACTAATCTATCCTAATATTCCACTATTACTTCAAATGTTCTAGTCCGTTACAAAGTCAGTTGTGGCAAGAAGCTGAGACATGTTCATCAGGTGACAAGGAGAAAGAAGTCCTTACCCTTAGAGGGATGTCATTTTCTATCCGTGATTCATGTGGTTGACAATGCTTGATTTTAATTGTTCTATGGTCTTAATGATCCAAACACAATGTCATAAACTTCCATTGTGGTTTGGACCAAAGAGAAAGGACTGTAGGTGGGATTGCTCTCACTGGCACTGACATAGAAATTGAAAAGACTACTTTTCTTTTCCTTTTTCATAACATAAAATACATTTTCTCTACTCGCATTTTATAATCTGGTTGCTGAACTGAGGGTCACTGCAGAGAACACACTGATGTATAATGTGAATGCAGAAAGGTTGTCATTCATTGCACACTGCACGGTATAATATGACCTTGTTTGAGAGTTGTGTGTGAAGCAGAGATCAACAGTGCAACAGAGGCAGCCCAGACTCCAGACATCACTTCAAACCTCCTTTTGACTTCCCTTTTTTCTTCCCTCTGCTCCTTGTCTACTTATTTATTCCAATCTCAGAACACCATGTTCCCAGAGAATATTTCACTTCAATATTTCACTACACGCCCGCCCCCCTTCTCACTCTCTGTGTGCGTGTTGCGTTGTAATACTTATTTATTTCAGGAATAATTTTTTGGCGAATTACAGCAAAATAGCTACAGCTGTAATCAGTGGATAAGTAGCAGCCGACATGGCAGGTGTTTGAGGGAAGATAAGGCGAGAACCATTGTGAGACCATGCCTCACTTCCATTTAAATGTTTTGGGGCTTCGACTTTTTTGATTTGTTACCTACAGCTTGTCCGTGAGCTGTCAGGAGGGAGATAGTGACAGTTTCTGTGTGGTTTCCTGGGCTACTGTGCCCGTACCGTGCTTCAGATGTTAGGGGTTAGATTTTGGGCATGCCTGCGTGGTGGGACTCAGATGAGTGCATGTTCATTATTAGATTATAAGGAATCCTGGTTGAAATCATGTTTGCCCTCTCAACTTCAAAAGTAGGAGGAATAACAGGCTGCTGCACATGTGCGCTTGTTTGAGCAAAGGGGGGTGGGGTGTGTAACGGACCATGCCCACACTCATGCAACTGTACACAGACTCACAGATACAAAGTATATTACACCCACATTGATACACACACTTGTCTCACAGGAGGCAGTTGTTAATTATATCACTGTGCTGTTTTGTTCCACCAAGTCCTTCAGAAAAGCTAAAGCCAATGTGTTCATGTTTAATTTCTGGCTTCAGCATTCACAGAGAGAAAACTGTTTCCACCATGCCCTTAGCCCTCCATTATTAAGCCAATAAAGAAGCATACAATGCTATGAGAGTTTGTTTGTGAGTGTTTGTTGGGGGCGGTGGTGGGGGTTCCTCTGCTGAAGCTGCAACTGCAGAGCGGCCTCATTTTATTAGCTCCCAAGACACAATGGATGCCAAGAGAAAACATCATAGCCTGCACTGTCCTCCTTGCTTCCTTTCTTCTAAATTTAAGTGATATCTCATTGCTGTACAATAGACTGGCTGTCTAACAGCTCTGAAATGGAGAAGAATGATGGTGATGCCTGCTATCTCTGAAAAGATGTGTCTGCTTTGTTTCAAGACATTTTTGGGAGGAAGTGTACATGGGGATTTGGGGGAGATGGAGGGTTGTCAAGCCTGAGCTAATGTTGCTGGACCACATAGCTCAAAGTTTGAGCCATAATTACTTAATATTTTAAATCAAAATACAGTTTTTTTGTTGAATAACAAATATAGTTTCATAGAGTGGCAACTCTGTGGGTATTTTCTTTTACTTCTTTTCCCCTTAGGGCTCTTGCACTGTGCTGAAGGCAGTCGGTATGTATACCAGGCTGCCAGGCTGTATACAACTTGCGTATGCAGCAAGTACTGAATGCAGGAGATGCCTGGAGAGTCTGGTGAGGCAGGCTCTTAGGTAGCTTTATTGTTAATTAGGTTGCTTGTTCTATGTGTTTGGTGAAAATAATACTATAATCACCTTTATTCAACATATTAGGAAGTGAAAACAATACAATTAAAGACAATAAAATACATAAGTCACAATATGAATAATTAAATTCTCATACTTCCTCAATACCTTCAAAAACTATTCACTTTTCTTGTCCTTTAGTGGCCTACTTGTTTTGTCTGTCAATGGCCTATGGCTACTTCCATTTATCCCAAGGCTGGCAAAGATCAGAGAATTTCCATTGAAAGAGTGTATTGCCATAAAGCATTAATAGACAATATTTTTTATTTTAATTGCAGGCAAAGCACCATGGTGTACTCCAACCGCTGCAGTTATTACCAAGACTAAGAGTCTACAGCTATGCTAGCTGCAGTAAAAATCAGGCGATCACCATGGACAATAGGCTTCATCCTCTGCGGACTAGGAAGGTCTATACAAAATATCATATCCACCCAATAGTTGTTGAGATATTTCAAGCTGGAACAAAGTAGTTGACCGACCGACCAGAAAACATTGCCATCCATAAAGCCACGCTGCTAGACTGTGACGATTATGCAGCACCTGTCATAACCCCATTGAGACAGTGGAAGATAGATGAAGAGCTTGCTAAAATTATTGCCACTGACATCCAGCCGTTCAAAATTATTGAAGATAAAGGAGCCCTTTAAGGAACTCACTGCGGAGATCAGTGCAGAAAGGTATGTTATTCCATAGTTAGAGTTGATCAGCTCTAGCTTTCTATAGCATGCATGCAAAAATACCTGATAACAAATGATGAATGTTTAAAACCATTTTATTTGTATTATATAATATGATATAGATACATGGTGATATGATATAGATAGATGGTCTTACCTAGAGAATCCCCTTCCAAAATCCTCAGACCCGCTCAAGTGGTGGGAAAGTCGGGTCACTGTGTATCCCAGGCTCGCCAAGCTCATGGTGGAAAGGCTTTTCTGTGTGGCAACGTCAGTTCCGTCAGAGAGAATATTCTGTAGAATAGAATATTCTATTTTTCAACCAGGTCCAGTTGCTGTGTTTTCTGGTGCTGTCTGTGGTGCTGAAGGAGGGTTGGGATTCTCTGCAAGAGATGCAGCTTCATTAAAATAAAACTTGCGTCATACATTTGTATACTCTGTACACCCCGTGGAATTGGAACTGTTTGTAACCATAGCAACGTGAATGGCGTGGCAGCTATCACCATGGTAGAATCTGTCAGCGTGGAAACGCATCGTCTAGCTCGGCGCAGCTGCGCCTAGTTGTAGTTTTAGATGGTGCAACAGGTGTAAATATTTATCACAAGGCTGGACCTAACTAAGCCCAGCCATGTCCAGCTGGTGCAACCGGCTAGAGGAGGAGTGACCCCGAGTGGAGCAGAAGCAGGCCGGGCAGGAGGGACTGTGACAGCTGGAGAGGTCAGTGTGTTTCCGGGGAAACTACAGCTCCCAATCCGCTGTATCAGCACTGCCACTGGCTGTTTGTTTTACAAAGCAACCGCAAGAAAAACACAACCAGCTACACATGATACAGCCTCTGTTGACACAAACTGTTAACTCATAGTTATTTAGAATTAATGTTTCCCATCACTCAACACTTGTTGAAACAAACATTTTTTTTCTCTTTCTATGGCCACTCCGGGGCTCCATACATAGAAGTAGATTTGAATTTTTTTTTTTTCCTCAGTCTTCTGTTGAATCATATTAACTTTGGTGCAGGCTGAAATACATAGTTTTTCATCTGTTGTCTGGCCATACAATATGAGAGTTTACAAAAAATCTAAGCTAGAAAATTCATAACATGCTTGTTCTTTCAGCTGGCTCACATTAGATCCTCATCCACACAGAGAATTGTATATTGCCTTTTCAACTCTTTGTAGCACAGCTTTCTATAACATTTGAATGAGGATAAATTATGTCTAAACGCAGTACTTGCAAAATAGTAAACGAGTGGTTGACAGTGTTGTCGCACTACAAACAAATCATAAGTGTCAGGGATGTTTGTCTTCCCCTCGTTCCTTTTAATCCTCATTCTTCTGAAGTCGGAGCAGAAAAGACAAAAGTTTGTTTTTAGTTGTCAGGGCTTTCTGATCTGCTGCCGCTAATTGACACTCACAAGATTTGTAAGACAGAGCGAAGGCAAACATGTCATAAAACTTTCATGATCAAACAAGGTTGGCTTTGCTGTCTGACAGTTTACTGTGACGAAACAATGTCTAAGCTGTGAGGCTCCAGTTCAAAACGTTGGTGTTATAATTAGTTACTATTTAGCCTATAAGGCTGTACAGGAGTTAAGTAGGGAGTTTATGAGATATGTGTGTACACAGCATGTGTGTGCATGTAGAGGTAATCTTCTGTATCCTCTGTAATCCTGTGTCTTTAAGATGGTTCTCCCTCAGAGCCAAAACTCTGTGAGTCCTTTAAAATAAATGGTCTGTTCAGGTGTGTGTGTGTGTGTGTGTGTGTGTCACAGTGTGTGTCACAGTGTGTGTCTATAGGAGGAAGGCGGGGTCCCTTCTGCACTAACCCCAAAAAGTCATCTTCACTGAGGCAGCTCCTCCTGATGAAGGGGAGCCAGATTTTGTTCCACGCCACCAGTCTCTTGCTTTTCTCCCTCTTCATCTAACCCACTCTCTTACTTGTTCTACACCTCTGGCTCTTCTCTCCTTCTCTCTCCCACCCTACCTGCTTCAGCTCTCACTCTCTGAAACCTCTTTGGACTCCTCTGAAGAAGCTCATCTGAGGGTTCATGTAAAACTAGATCCATTTTTTTTTTTGTGGTGGGGGAGGAGAGGGAAACTCTTTTAAGGCTCTTTGATGCAAAACTTTACATCTTCCCCCTTCACAGAAAGTTACAGAACACTTCCATCGAAGTTGTCTGGAGTTCTGCAAATAATTCTTTGGAGACTCATTTTTGCTGGAGAACTATCAAAGCGAGAGTCTTCAAAACAGATATTATTATGTGCCGGATTTCACAGCCACATGATACGCACAGATGCCTTTTTCAAACCCTGCAGCAAGCACGATGGATGGCCATGCAGCAAGAGAAGACAGACAAGTGACACATATTACATGAAACACACAAAGACTATAACACACACACACACACACACACACACACACACACTGAGCCAACCTGCATGGGGCTCAACAGCAATAGTAGAGCTCGCCAGAGCAGGAATGTTTCTAATTGGAAAGCCTGCATCCAGAATTCTAATGATCCTGAATGCCTTTTAACATTCACTTCAATATTCAAAGTGTCTCTCTGTAGGTGCTACCCAAGCTGGGTTTCAAAACACACATCCCTTTTTGTCTTTTGAAGAAATTATTGTCATTTAACGGATTTTATTCTGTGAAAATCACAGAGGAAACATTAGGAGATGCGTGGCTTGAGTCCACCTGCCTTCCCGCAGACGAAAAACATGAAAAAAGGTTCAGTAAATGAAACGTGGGAGCTTTGGGTTTCTGTGATAGAATTTCAGCTTAAGTTATTCACAATAAAAGCCCAATCAATCTGGTGCTAAGTCCAGCTAACAGTATGTTGCACACCGTGACGCTTTCCTTTCACACTCCACTGCGACCTTGCTCGCAAAAGGTTTCCATGCTTCTTGCTTTCGACTATTTCAGTGAGCATGAAAAGATGTTTTTCCATGTGCGTGCTCCTCTTAACTTGGCATGCCGCCTTCCCCATGCTCCCCCGCCATCCACACACACCTCCACACAGCATTTATTTGGCTTCTTTAAGTGTTTTAATTAGTGGCTTTTGTATAATTTGTTAGAAGAGTTGGTATGCTGCCGAATGTCTGACAAAAGTAAAAGGTGTGTGGGATGAGAGGACTCCTAATCCTCTGATCTTCTCTTCTGCAATGAGAGGTGAGACAAAACAGGTGTAGCAATAGAAAGGAAAGAACCAGGTAGAAGATGTACTACATTTGCAAGAGAAAGAGAGAAATCAATCAGGTTTCATTTGTTGGAAAGCTTGTGCACCTGTTGAGTGTTTGCAATCAGCTGTCAATTACCAGCAGTTGTTGTTTAGCCATCTGTCCATAAACGCTGCATCTCCCCTATTATTAGAGCAGACATTGTAGCAACAGCACTGAGGCACACACACACTTTTCTGTTCTTCTGACCCCAGCAGGAGTGACAGTTTAACTGGCATAGATGTTGGTTTAACACACACCAGGGATGTTGCAAACAGAGGAGGGATGGGGGAGGCAGGGAGGGAGGGATGTTGGGGTCAGGCCTGCCTCCTCTCCATTTAATTGCCCTAGCTTGTAGCGTACGCTTGACAGATTGAATTATCAAGCTGCCTCCACGGTCTGCAATCCCCGCGCGGTATATCCTGGTTGACTATTAATGACCAGCTACAGCAGCCTCTGTTCTGCCTGGCTCTGCTACTGTTCTCTATTTTCTGCTCTCGTTTCTCCCTTCTCCGCTCCGTTATTTAAAAACTTAGAGAAAAGTAGAGAATTTCTCTCCGTCTGCCTGTCTCTGTCCATGTTGCCGGATGCCCTTTGGTCTTTCAAATTCAGTTTTCTCAAAGAAAAAAACCAAACCAAACTTTTTTAAAGCAAAAAGTTGAACGTCCTTTTGCGTTTTGCAGCTTGGAAGCTTAATTGCATCTACACAGCCGACCCCCTTAGTTTTGCTCTTCAAATGGCAAAGTCTTGATGAGAAGGTATGGCCGAAGCGATGGAGCAGATAATGATAAACAGTGGAAACAGGAAGCAGGTTGATCTCCTCTCACTCTGCATTCTATTGTACAGATGACTCTAATAAAGAATCAGTGAGGGTGAAATAGAAATGGCAGGACAAAGTTGCTACGTAGCGCAGAGTTCATTATGGTCCGTGTCCTAAAGGCTGTTACACTGCTCAACCACAAAGACAGGCCTTGAACAATGGTTCATTTCAGTATACATTTGCTGCCTGACTGGTTTGCACATTTAGCCTTTTTCCGTTCCTATCATTCTTTTTTGTTTAAGATTTGTTTTACAGCATTTGTGCTTTTGTTGTGTAGTTCACAGTTGAGTTGCACGCTGGATGGTGAAAGAGTGTCTCTACAGTTTGAATCTCCAGGAGAACTGTAGGTGGGGAAAGTGAATAATACCACTGGACTGTCTTTAAAGCTGCTATAGTTAATATTTTCATATTAACAATGGATCACTTCACTCCTTATATGTGGGAGAGGTCGCCCATAGGGATGAACCCATTAAGAATTATCACCCAACTCTGCAGTTGCCCTCAGCTCTACAGGGCTTTTTAGCATTTTTTATCTCATTATTTTTTGGCCGCAACAGGCAACTGTTTTCAAAAAGAAAAAGCAATAAAAACCAACTGTACGCTACCTGACCAGCACCAAATGGTAAACAGACATAGTTAGCTAACACACTGGAGCATTTAGCTGCTAAAGAGCCAGATATTTTAATCTGGAGTTAGTGGAGACAAGTAACAGAGTTGAAACAAGAGTGAATATTGGACTAACATTCATCTGATGGCCAGAAACACAAATGAATGATAATGCTGCTCCCTATCTGCTGGATGACTAAATAAGCTATTGTTTGCTAACACATTTGCCATATCAGCTTAAAGGTGGTAATATGACAGTGTTGTGCTTTTTTCCTCTGCCCCCAAGTGGCCATAAAATCAGTTATTGCTGGTTTTAACAGTTGGTCTATTGGAGAAAACATTCTAGCTGTGTCGGTTGTGTGTTGTGTGTGTGCAGCATTTTACTTTTTTTTAAAAATAATATGCAAAGTTTCTCAAAAAACCTTTTGGTCCAAATATAAGACAATCCTCACTACAAGACAGTTCCCCTTTTCCCAACACCTTTTTGGAAACACACTTTTTGAAGAACTGTTAGGACTCCATCCCAAAATACTATTAGCCTTTTCTCTTGTAAAAGTGAAACACATCGGCAACTTGCCGGTCCAATTCCATGTTGCAGTCTCAGGATAGATAAAACATCTGAATGAAAACCTTTTGACAATTAGGTCTGTGGATTATCCTGAGAAATAGAGACATTGTTTTCTAAAAGACATGCTGGTGATTGGTTTTTTAAAATGTAATCTTTCAATGCTTTGAGCACCAGAAATTAAATTCTATTCATCTATATTGTAGTTAGGCTGTCTCAGTAGTCACAGCCTGTTCACCCTGCTGCCGTCTGGCAAGTGATACAGAAGAATCCGCTGCCGTACCACCAGACTACAGAGCAGCTTCTTTCCTTAAACTCAGATCTAACGTTCAATAGTCACATAAAATGGGTCACCTTGTCTGCCTACTACCATTGAAAAAACATTGCAAGAATCAGGAATAATCTCCAAGCAAGACCTACGTACCCACACCTTTCTATCCAGTAGATTGGATTATTGGTCTGTTCACAGGGCTTTCAAAAAAAGCTCTTCGGCAACTCCAATTTAAGAATGCCGCTGCCAGGGTCGAATAAAATCCAGGAAATACAACCAGTTCTAAAATCCCTACACTGGCTACCAGTCACTCCGAGAATTCACTTAAAAAATCCTGTTGCTCATCTATATATCACTCTCTGGCTCTGGGCCCAAAAATATCTCGGATATGCTTGTTCCATATGCACCTCCTAGAACGCTGAGGACATCTGGGACTTGCCTAATGATCGTCCCGAGATTTAAAACAAAAACACGGTGAAGTAGCATTTAGTTGTCATGCAACACAGACCTGGAATAATAAATATATAATAAAAAATATAAATATCTTATATTTATTTATTTATATTTATTTATTATTAAACATTTGATACCTTATTTCACTTTGGTGGCACTACAGATTACAATCACAGTGCCATCATATTCTACTCATCGCAACCTTTCCAACGGTATATCACACTACTATGAGACTTTCTCCAGTGAGGAGCTACATCCACTCGTAAACATGAGAGACTCGCATTCAACTTTGGGATTTTACACATTACGCACGGCTGCTTCTACTCGTATTGTATTGTTTGTGAACTGTTCACTTTTACAATAGCTAAGAGGCTGGAGAAAAAGAAGTACACCACATTGGAGGCCTTGGAAGAGATTCAGAGGGTTAGTGATGTCGAAGTTCAACATTGTTCCGACAGTACTGACGACAAATATGACTCAGAGGAGGACGAATATTTTACGAGGAATATGGATCCAGTTTATGAATAAGTTATTGTGTGTCTTTTGCATTTTGCAAAGTACGTTTGTTAGTTTCACTGATAATGTAAAGCCAAAAAATGACTAACTCCCCTACAACAACCGATCAGCTGTTTCCATGTAAAGGGACAAGCATGGTGGCGCATGCGCGCTGTTTGAAGTTTTGTTTTCTATTGAACTTCTGTTGAAGTTTTGACAGCATGTTTTTCACCAAATCCAAATCAACCAAATCTGATATGTTACTTTTGATTTCATGTTAGTGAGTCTGTTAATATTATTGTGTAGCCTGAAAACCTTTGCAACTGCCCCCCCTCCCCCCGTGTTAGTAAAGGGACCAGTTATCGTATAAACGGCTAGTTTCAGGAGTACCACATGAGGAAGTAGACAGTGTGAGAGCACAGAACTGGAACTAAACAAAGGCTGCATTGTGTGCACACCTCCTGTAGTGGAAATCAGTAGTATTTTGTAGCCAGATTCCCTTTCAAGAGGTAAAAAAACCCATTTGGCACACATCCAAGTAGCCAAATGGATAGTCCGCCTGGTACTATCCTTACTAAAACCTTTGTAGAATCTACATGCTTTGTGTTCTTTCTATCTACTTTGAAACAGTTGTAGTCAAGGAGTTGCTGAATGGATTCAGTGGCATCTTTGTGCATGGGATCATTGCTATCGAGGTGTTATCTGCTGTCTAAAATAGGAAAATTCTAGGTGATATAAAAAAATTTAATTTCTCCTTTGGTTCATCACAATTTACTCAGACATAGTAACTGTCACAATGTTACTGACACTGGGAATACATCTTCTGAGGTCATGCATATAGACCTGATAGAGCTATTCTTGATTTGTCTGGTATGTCTGTTTAGGCGAACCACACCTCCCAGCACCCTAGGGTTTAACAGGTTAACTTAGCTCTTAAATAGCCTTCTTTTTTAAATTATTATTATTATTATTTTTATATTATTGTATTTAATTTATTTTAATTGTGCATATAAATGTGGGAGTATTTTCTGTGTTCTTTTGTCTTTTTATTTTCACTTGATTTTAACTGTACCTGTTTACTTCTAAATCCAGTATCTCTTGTATCACTTGCCTGTATTTTTGCACTTTTATATTGTAAATCTTTTAACCTTGTTGTATTTTTATTACCCTGTAAAGCACATCGAATTGCCCTGCTGTATAAAATGTGCTATACAAATAAAGCTGCCTTGCCTTCCTCAGGCTGAGAGACTCCTCAATTCATCCTCTGCACTCCACCATACATGTGTTGTATAATGATAAATAAATGAACACACTCAGACTAAAGAAAACACAAGCAAACAGAAAAAAACACAACCAAATGAAAAAACCTAAACATATGCAGGACAACGACAAGCCCTACAAATTCAGACAACAAAATCACTTTTAGACATTTTACAAATTGCAAAAACTGATGAACATGCCCAGACACACACATTGTTATCATGGTTATGGCTCATGGAGTTACTTCCATGGCTTAACATCATATAGGCTTGTTAGACTGTCAACTTGGTGATGATGTTTTCTTCATTTTCTTGTGTTTTGTTAGGTTCCAGTGTGTTATGCTCTCAGGGCCACTAACACTGGAAAACAAAAACCTCTTAAAAAAACCCAAAACCCTCTGCATGGCAGCGTAAATGTCTGTATTTGATTTCTGAGAACTCACCCTTTAAAGATATTTCAATGTCAAACTCAGTTAAAACATGTTTGTGGTAAACGGAGTCTGTACAAAATGAGCAGCACCTCAAGGTGGAGTATTTTTATACAGCTCACCCTAGCAATTAAACACAAGTGGCATGCTTTTTACAGACAGCTTGAGGTCCACTCAGAATAAGATTGTAAATGTAGAAAAGGCACCCTTTTGTCCGGACTGGCATATTTCTCAGTTTGAAACTGAGGCTGGTATAGTGGTGATGATGGTGCCACCTCCTGCTGTGGCTAAAACCAGGCTGCCTGCTGGCTTCCTGACAACCCTAGCATTACTGTATAATCAGTGCTTACCATCGCTTGCACCAGGCAGATACACAGAAACAACACACATGCACACAAACACGGTCGCACTCCCAGATACAAACAAAAATGCATCAACTCATAACGCATAAATAGTGACTCACGTACAGTACATGCATGGACACGCCATCTCCAGCTCTCTGAAACACAAACCAACACACACACATCACTCCACATGAGCACAACACAAGCTCAACCTGAGCCATACCTTCTTCATACAAATAAGAATCCCTGATTCACCCACTCTCACACATACACACACTCACAGCTTGTGTGTGGGCCATTGTGAGTGACAGTGAGTTGTAGCGGCGGTTATCTGTGTATGCGCGGTCGGTATGTGTCGTCTTAAAATGCCAACCGTGGGCGTCTTACTTGAAGATAAGATATTGAGAGATGTGAAGGCAAGGCTTGCAGACCAACTTCGGTACACACTTAGTGTGTCAAGATAAATGTGCAGAAGATGTGTGTGTGTTTGTGTGTAAGAGAGAGGAGAATGCAGGAGGAGACAGAGAGAGAATCCCATTCCAATTATCTCCCCCGGCCTGTCCCTGTGACAAATGTCAGATGAGACTTTTGCAGTGATAAAACCCACCTGACCCTCAGGACTTTTGACTCTTCTCAGACTTGGTAGCACTAAGACTCTTGTTACATTGTCTCTGCTGATAGGCTAAGCCCAAGGGGAAATGGGATTTCTTTCTCAGCTGAATTAATTCAATAAAATAAAGCTTTCTTTTTTGGACCTCTTCCTTTGTGTTTCTGTATTTGAGATGGCAGGATGGCAGTTAGGAGACCATTGCTGCTGGAAAACATCCAACTTGTTGAGGCATCATCGAGCAATACCAGATTTATGCACATGCGATTTTTCACCAGATCTTTCATGCAATTTACACTCACAATCTGGTGAAACTGACGTGTGATTCACTGAGGCAGCAGATACTTGCAATCAGTATTGGAGGCTGCCAGCTATCACATCTTTTCATATTTTATGACTAAAAGAGAGATTAAAGGTGCAGTTCACTGGTGGAATTTGAAGTAGATGAAAAACAGATGCTGAAATCAAATGGTTAAATAAATAAGACAAGCTAACATATTATTACAAGGCCATCACTGAAATTCAACTGTTAAAAGGCTTTACTCAGATAACTCAAACTTGGAAGCAATGGAATAAAATAAAAAGAGAAAGGTTGCATATAAAACCCAAGCAGAGGACCATCTGATAAGTGAATAGAATCCCAGTTTAATTAGGCCTTCTTGTAGCCGAATGTGAACTGGATAAATTTCTCTAAAACGTTTAATTATAAAAAAGTGCATGAGCAGTTTTTTGATGGACCATGCAAGGTGTGCTTCAAATGAGTATTGAACTGCTGACAGCACAACTGACGGCACAAGATTTGATACAGACATTCTTGGTTGCCAGGCGATGTGTCCTAATGATGTTGGTCCTAATAACCTAGCACCACCATCAGCTGAAAATATCAATTTGTCAACTACTTTGGTTTATGACCAAATATCTGCAAAACTAATGACATTCCCATCACTTTTATTTAGTGCTAATTAGCAAATGTTAGCATTCTCACATGCTAAATGGTGAACATGGCGAACATTATACCTACCATATTGTGAAAGGAACACTGTGCACAAGTGCAGCCTGGCAGAGCTGCTAGTGTGGCTGTAGACCAAAGCGACAGTTGGATGGTTGGTGCTTTGACTTGCAATTTGCAATGCATTTCAACTGTACATGTCTGCACGTAGGGGTGCAGCTCTTCTTACCAAGAGTAAATGCAACCAGAAAGCATTAAAGGTGCAGTTTTTAAGACTGAGAAGAGAGTGGACTTGAGAATTTGAAATACTGTACAAGCACAGGTTCTTAGAATTCTCTTGGATTCCAGAAAGTGAGTCTGACTCACCAAAGATGCACAATTGATGGATCTGGGCCAGTTTTATCATCCAGGGATGGATGGCTCATGGAGAGCTTTATTAAAACAACGAAAACATGATTCATAAGTTCATGCATTAGGGCAGTTATGAGTGAAATAAATGGCTTGATTGTTTGCATTGCAGGAGGTTGTCCAGGCTACCATTAGATATTCTTCTCCCTGTCTGGCAGGAAATTGGAGTTTTTCGGACTTGAAAGGCTCACAGTGGGGAGACTCTCCCATCGACTCCTCATTTATACCCATAATCTGTGTGCTTCCAGACTGATACATTTGACAGGAGGTCACTGGGCTGTTTGGACCTCCTGGTGTGTACATCTACCAGGGATGACTGGACAGATCTCCAGCCTCATTTGGTCAATTGAGATGTGTTAGTGGAGCGCTGCTTAGAACTGAATGTAGAGTTAGCTATGGTTTTGCCATCACAGCTGGCTCAATTGCAATGAGTCAGTGGTTTCTAAACACATAATCTCTCTCCTCCAGAGAGGCCGGGGTAGAGGCATATTCACATAACTAAATTAAACAGGTGGTATTTAATGAATACTGTCATGAACTGTGCTTTAAATGCTCAGTTGTATCTTCAAACCTGTCATCAAGCTGTCTAATTTGCGACGAGTAGTTCCACTGTCTGGATTACTTTTCTGTCCTCTTGAGTATTAGGTAACTTCTGTCTTATATCTACTCCTCCATCTGCTTCAGATATCTTATCATTGGTGCCACTTTGTAGCCTGACATCGACAGATCAATTCGCAAATGTGAATTAGTCTGGAACCTCTCAGTTCAACGGGTGCAGACCAAAAGGCCTCTGGACACAACTGGATAGACCTCCAATCAATCAGAGCAACCAAACGTGTGACGTAGCGCTGACTGAATCCTGTGGGAAGTACAGCAAACACATCTTTCTTATCAACAAAAGCTTTAAGTGCAGCTGTTTGTTCTTATTTTACAAAAAATATACCATCTATTTCATTTAATACTGACACAATGGCGGATTCAGAACGTTCCATATCAGCGGCAGCCATTTTGGTTGTGTACAAAAATGCTTCAATGGCGCTCCTCTGTACAGTCATCGTATGAAACCCACACCATATTAGATAAACGGTTGTGATTGGTCTGTTTGAAATTTGTCTGAATGGGAGGGGGACCAGACACATCTGCCAGATCAAATAAAACATGAGCTCTCAGGTCCGTCTGGTTCCCAGGCTGGCCACTTTCTGTATCATGTGTCACATTTTGCTTGCATAGAACTACAACTCCACACTGCTATAAAACACTGATTGTCTGGCTGCAGGGATGAGAATGGCCCATTTTTTGCAGTTTGGCAGTAGATACTGTAGTGATGATGTTTCCACCTCTTTGTCCCTTCTGGTTTCACTCCCTGTCTTTCTCTCTTTATGTGACTCCTCTATCTTTGGCATCATTATTGGGAACGAACCCTCCAGAGTCAACAGCCAACTATATGAAACTGCATTGTGGCAAACACAGGGAGTCAGTCATGTGCTCCCTCACTGATACATATACTATATTACTACTGAGGGGAACAGTGGGAGCCACAGAGAAGGTAATAAAAAAATGTTTTTCATAAAAAATGCATCTGAAGTATTTAAAAGGATTTGCGTGTTTAAGGCCTGTTCTAGATGTATGTAATGTGAACAGTAATTTTATCTCATGGCTCTCAAAGTGATTAGATCATTTCTCACTTTTCTCTTAAAGGAGGGTATCCTGTCCAGTATCAGTCATATGAACCAAGAAAGATCAGATAAGTGACTGGAAACACCATTTGAATTTGAAAAAAAAAGAAGATATATTTCATACCACATGAATTCACACAGATTGAAAGTAAAATATTTGATATTTCTGTTTTTAAATGTCAACATTAAGTAATCAGTATTGATTAAGTTTCACAATTAGGTATTCAGCTGCTGGATTAAAATGAATATTACCACGGCCTTTCTTTTCTTCTGAAGAAGGAGCCAGTTCTGTTTGAATCTCCTGCATGTGCACACTGCAGGTTTTCGAAATGTTCCAAAATTGCCATTGTTAATGTTTTAATGACAAAGGAAATAGATTCAACATGTTTGTTAGGCCTCAGAGATTCACACACTGGATTTTGGAGAGAAACACTGAATGTAAACATAATTGACATTCACACATATCACCAAATGACTTCTGAGTCCATGTTGAAAAGCTCTATAAAAGCTGACTTCAGGGTCGATCCACTCCACATACACCTCTAATTTGCAGTGGTATACCAAGGTTTTTTTGGGGGTGAACATTTTGCTTATATTCAATTCAGTTTTACAACCTACAAACATACACATGCACATGTACACACACACACACACACACACAGACATCCAGCGTGCTTACCACATGCTGAGTAAGGCCATCATTCTTTCCCAAAGCATGTGACCATCCAGATGGACCAAGAACTTTGCTTTGTAGCTCAGCTCCCCATTCACTTCAATCTTTCAATATGCATACATTACTGCAGCTGATGCACCCATAATAGAGGTCAATCTCACAATCCTTTATACCCTCACTTGTGAATACCTAAACTCCTCTACTTAGGTCAGCTTCTCTTGGTGGCTTCATGTCACTTCAGGGTTTGATGCATGATGCACACACACTGCTAGCATCCAGCCGCGGACCCTTTTTAAAGTAGGACAGGAGAGCACGTTTCATATTATACATGCAGTTCCCAAACCCCAGCAATTTTTGTACAGAGCACCCATGGGATCCTATTACCAGTGACACCACCAGACTCCACAACCCTACAGTGAGAGAGAGAGAGAGTGAGAAAGAGAGAGAGAGAGAGAGAGAAAATGGCAATAGGGTAGAGGAAAAAGAGGGTGGGTCGGTGTGACAAAAAACAAAGAGGAAGAAGAGCAGAACAGGGAGGAAAATTAAGAAAAGAAGCTGGTGGAGGAGTCATGAAGTGGACAGAGTAGAGAGACAGTGAGAACAATGGAAGGAGGTCAGAAAAAAAGGAACAAGATGACATGGTTCTGGAAAAACATTTCCTTTTGGTTAGGAATTATTTCAGAGGTTACTGTTTTGGGAAATTGCTTGAATTCTCCTTTAAAACTTCTGAAATGTTATCGTAGTCCTTTAGTGTGGAACAAATTGCAGCATAAAACTAGTTTCTTCTTCTTTCCTTAGCCTTTCTAAAGCCATCTCCATGTCCTCCAAAGGATAGCGGAGACCTCTTGTGTGCTTTAACTGATGATAATTCTGATATTTTCTGCTATTCCTCCTAATTTCCACACAGATCAGCATGCAGTAATTACAGTATTTCTTCCCATTCCTTTCAATGTCCTATAATTGGCTTTTTGACACACAGAAGCGTGTGTGCGTGGGGGTATATGTGTGTGTCTTACCCAGTGGATAATTGTGTTCTCATTTACCTCTGTAGCTAGACCTTCTGTCTAGGTCTTACTGTGTATTTTATGCAAGTACTTGTAGGAAAGAGTGTGTTTTTTTGTGTAAGTAGTGTGGCGGTTGCTGCAGCAGTAGTTTTTGCTCCACAGTTGTTGAAACAGTCATTACGGTGACAGATGAGCCAGAGCTTGTCGTAGTTTTTCCTCTCAACAGGCAGATGTCTCCTCTTGATCTCCGTCTGTTGCCTTTTGTCTCGCTGTGAAAAGCGTTTGGCGGGATATTTTCCAAGTCAATTAGCTACCGAGCAGCTAACGAGGAGATAAGGCCAATTAAGATAATAGTGATTGTGATGATGGTAATTATGACAATGAGATTGGTGAGCCACCAGGTCAGCATCAGGAAGAGGTAAAGTAGGCATGGATGAGAAGCAGGGAAAAAATCACCACCTCCTCCTCTAGAAATAACTTGTATAATTGCAATAGCTGCAATTAAGAAGAGACACCAAACATCTTTTTAGTGTTTGAAGAGTTCGCTAACACATCCACTTTCATGAGAAAGAGCATGTGTTTCACACGTGGTGACAGATTTCAGGCTGCATAAAACAAAGCTGAGCAATTAGCCAGAAAATGTGTGCAAACAAAATACATGTGGTTTAAACTAGTCAGGCACATTAATAATATAATAATAAGAAAAGAGATAATTTGTCGAGTCAATTCTATGGAAAAAGGAGTTTGTCATTCTACACTCACTGGCCACTTTATTAGGTACACCTGTTCAACTGCTCATTAACGCAAATATCTAATCAGCCAATCACATGGCAGCAACTCAATGCATTTAGGCATATAGACATGGTCAAGATGACCTGCTGAAGTTCAAACCGAGCACCAGAATGGGGAAGAAAGGTGATTTAAGTTACTTTGAACGTGGCATGGTTGTTGGTGCCAGACGGGCTGGTCTGCGTATTTCAGAAACTGCTGATCTACTGGGATTTTCACGCACAACCATCTCTAGGGTTTACAGAGAACGGTCAGAAAAAGAGAAAATATCCAGTGAGCGTCAGTTCTCTGGGCAAAAATTCCAGAGGTCAGAGGAGAATGGCCAGACTGGTTCGAGATGATAGAAAGGCAACAGTAACTCAAATAACCACTCGTTACAACCAAGGTATGCAGAAGACCATCTCTGAACGCACAACATGTCGAACTTTGAAGCAGATGGGCTACAGCAGCAGAAGACCACACCGGGTGCCACTCCTGTCAGCTAAGAACAGGAAACTGAGGCTACAATTCGCATGGGCTCACCAAAATTGGCCAATAGCAGATTGGAAAAACGTTGCCTGGTCTGCTGCAACATTCGGATGATAGGGTCCGAATTTGGCGTAAACAACATGAAAGCATGGATCCAAACTGCCTTGTATCAACGGTTCAGGCTGGTGGTGGCGGGGGTGGTGTAATGGTGTGGGGGATATTTTCTTGGCACACTTTGGGCCCCTTAGTACCCATTGAGCATCGTATTGTTGCTGACCATGTCCATCCCTTTATGACCACAGTGTACCCATCTTCTGATGGTTACTTCCAGCAGGATAACGCACCATGTCACAAAGCTCACATCATCTCAAACTGGTTTCTTGAACATGACAATGAGTTCACTGTACTCAGATGGCCTCCACAGTCACCAGATCTCAATCCAATAGAGAACCTTTGGGATGTGGTGGAACGGGAGATTCGCATCATGGATGTGCAGCTGACAAATCTGCAGCAACTGCGTGATGCTGTCATGTCAATATGGACCACAATCTCTGAGGAATATTTCCAGCACCTTGTTGAATCTATGCAATGAAGAATTAAGGCAGTTCTGAAGGCAAAAGGGGGTCCAACCCGGTACTAGCAAGGTGTACCTAATAAAGTGGCTGGTGAGTGTATGTTGTCACTTTGCTGTGACTGACAGTAGTGGTACACGTATCAGTCTGGTTTTCAGAGCTTGTAATGGTGATGGAGGTTCCTCAGGAGAGGCTAGGAGGGGAGTGTGTGTGTGTATGTGTGTGTGTGTGAGGGCACTGAATGTGTTCTCCTGGGAGGGTAACAAATTACAACAATTATTTCTTTCCTTCAAACACACACATACCCACACACACAACCATATAAAGAGTTCCAACAGAAAATAATCAACCCTTTTGTGAGATGGCCACATTCAAATAGTGAAAGCTTATTTAAACAACATATTAAATACATAAAATGTTTTATTATCTGGCTCAAACTCCTCTGCTTTGAGCGCAGACTAATACACACACACACACACACACACACTGTTCTCTTATGCCATAACCTCCCCTCTAACCCCTCTCAGCTACACAAAGACACAGTAAGTGTCTCAGGTTAGAAACTGAATATGTCAAATGCTCACTCTAGCATGAAATACATAATAGTGAGAAATTTTCCTCTTTCCTTTTCGTCTTTTTATTTTCTCCTTGTTATCTACTTTTTTATTTCCCCACATCTCCTTTCCCCAGTTTGGTATGGCCACCTCCCCCCTGAACTGGATGTGATTTTCCCCAGCCTCACCTGCTGCCGCTGCTCTGTCAGAAGTGTGTGATGACAGGCTGGGGCTGGCACAGGTGAGTTTGGAGTGGAGGACTTCTGCAATGATTGTGTTGAACGCTGAGCTTAAGTCCACAAACAGGATCCTTGCATATGTCCCTGGGGAGTCGAGGTGTTAGGATGTAGTGCCCCCAGTTAAAAATTGCTACATCAGTGGCGGGATGTAGTGCAGTCTCATGTTGACTGCATCATCCACTGATTTGTTTGCCCGATAGGCAAACTGCGGGGGGTCCAGCAGGGGGCCTGTGATGTCCTTCAGGTGGGTCAACACCATTCTTCATTCAAAGGATTTCATGACCACAGACATCAGGGTGACAGGCCGATGAAAGATCTGATTTAACGGTTACTGTAAGACCACAATCCCTCATTGGCTTCCTACTCACAAACACTGCTCTTTGAGCTAACTGGAATACATAGAACTGGAATGAACACTATTTTGATATTTGGCATTTAATGTCAGTCAGTTACTGGTTTCCTTAAAGTGGCATTTACTCCTGAAAGGTGTCATTACCCTTTGCTTTTGCCATCAGTCTATATGCTAGGTACTTGCCAGTGAAATGGAAGACAGGAATAGTAAATTGCAGATTGCAGGATGTTAATTTGCCAGGTAATTATAGCTGTAATTAGTAATAGTTTAATAGTAATTAGTTTCTAATAAATCATTAGAAATCTGTTGGATTATTATATAACTCTTCTGAGATTCCTGTGCAGCTTGTAGGTTTAAGATGGTAAACAGGGACAGTGGAAAGGGAACTCAACTCCCAGTTCTGAAGCAAGAGATTTCAAAGTGAGGTGTGCTATTTCAAAGGACTCTTGTTTCCATGAATGATAGCTTTCTATACTCTTCAATTATTAAATTAAAACGAGGGCTCAAATCTTCATTTCCATTTTCATCACATCTATGATCTGATCCATCTGTTACTGTAATATTTACTTCATTGTCCCTTTATCTGTTGCTTCTGCAACACACGAGCCGAACAAGTGCTTCTGTACCCCTTGCTGCTGGAAGCAGGGATGTGTCCTTCAAGATAAAATCATAAGAGAACAAAAGTGGGATTGAATAATGGCTCTGTATGTACTGATTATGTACTATGTAAGATTATCTTATTTAACTTACATCAAATGTCTTGGAATAATAGATTTGCACTAAGTAGGTAGATTGGTGAAAGATGGTGTGATGGGGATTTGTTTTTGTCTCGGATTATCTTATGCCAATATATGACTTCTAGTCTCTACAGGTTGAGCTCCAAAAATACTGGATGCAACTCAGCAGTTTTTCATTAGACCCTCTCTGCCTGGTATACCTCTTTCAAACTCCACGGGCCCAGTTCATAATGCAGACTTTCTGTTAAAAAAGCTTAGGTCTCAAGCCCAAGCCGAGATAAACCTGCTGAAATCATCGGGGTCACTTTCAAAAGCTCCTCCAGAGCAACAGAATACAACTGTTTTCACAGGCTGAGTGGTAATCCTCTCCTCATGACAAGCAAACTGATTCATGTGTAAAATCGGTGGGGTGCTCCTTTAAGACACATATGTATTATTTCCTTGGATAAGGTGTATGATGACTTTGTTCGTTTGAAAGTAAAAATGCCCAAATAACACCCATTATTAAATACAACAACAAGCTAAAAACCTTGTTAGAAAGTTGATATGGCTAACATGTTAGCAAACAGTTGCCTATTTACACATCCGGCAGACACATTAGCATCATTACCATTAATTTGGAGTTGTGTTCCAGCCACCTGATGAATGTTAAGTCCAATATTTACTCCTTTTTAGCTCTATTTTGATGTCCACGAACTCCTGAGGAAAATACCTGGCTCTTTAGTTGTTAAATCCTCCACTATGTTCACCAGCTAGTCACTGACGTTGTGTGCCATTTGGTGCTGCAGCTGGATACAAGTTTGATACGAGCGGTGAGAATGAACCAAACAGTAAGTTATAGGCTGCACAAGCAAAACAATGTGCTGAAAAAATGCTAAAATGTCCTGCAGGGCTGACAGACAGTGCATACTCAGGTTCTAATTCTCTGTGGTTTCAACACTACAAGCGACAAGTTTCACATTGCACATACAATGTGGCCATTTGATCAATTGTTAACATAAATATGTTGATTAATGCACGCTCTAAGGAGGTGAGCAGACAATTAATGGAGACCAAGCTAGACATATTGTACATATCTGATTAACTATAACAAAATGATAACTTACAAATTACAAACAGTTAAGCCTTCTTTCAAGGTTTCAGCACTTTTATCCCAATATAGTCCTTTTATTTGTTTACAAAAAACACCTGTGAACCGTGCAAACACATTCACCTTCAAATCACCCCTCGTGTTGACTCACAGCTCACCATATGATCAGTGAGGTATAAGTGTGTCACTACCAACACAGAGATGTTGTTGTTTCTCCACTCTGTTGTCTTTCACGTTTTATCTATTTTTGCCGCACTCGCTTGCTTCAGTAAGGTGTGGAATATACCTTACTGATTGTGAATGTATCTTTGGAGCTATGTGGGGAAAAAAATTCTGAAATACAGATTAACATGATGACAACGAGGAGAATTGTGACAAAACAATTACTTACTTAATTACTGCTTGCCTGTATGCACACTTAAATGTTGTTTTCCTTGCTTTCCTTGTTATTCTACAGAAACAATACAGCAGATAAATTATATTCAGGATAAATGTCAGGCAACAGAGAAGTTATGTGAGATTGGTGCTCTCCTGTGACGCTGTAACTAGTTAACAACTCTGCAGCAGTATGGTTCACAGTAATACATTGGATGAATCATTTTATGCTTGATGACAGAAAGAATACAAAAACAGCACAAAAAACAAGCTAAGATGCCTTCAAGTACACAAGGCTAAAGAGGCCTTGTAAAGGTTTCCAAAGAAGATAAAGTGAGAACTCTTCGATGAGACATGGTGGCTTCAATTTCCTGACATTCAGAGAAAACTGGAGAGATTTAGAGCAATGCATATTTATGTAAATGTATTTGTAAATGGATACATATAAAATGAGGGGAAAATGTAGGATTTTTCGCAGGTAAAAAGGGCTGCTTTTGACCATGGCAGGGCACCTCCCAGCTGGTGAAGATCCAATAAATGTGAAAAAGGTAAAGTACAACTCCTGCAGGTGCCGTTCCTCCACAGCAATTATCGTCCTCCACCACGCTCTGATGGCAAAAGCAGATAGACAGCCTCCACCTTGTGTTTACTACCAATGTTGCTTTTAAAGAGAAGCTGTCCTTCAAGGCTCCTAAGGATGGCCCTGACATTTCCGGGGAACATTCTCTGAAAGGTGGCATCTTTATTGTGAGGTCTGATGAAAGTGACAACAACAGCTCGCATTTACTGGCCTCCCCTTTTTATCCAACTTTGGTACATATGGAAGTGTCCGTCTTTCACCTGCCATATTTTTACTTCCAAACCTGATCTTAACCCATGACTGGAAATTTGGGGGAAATAACTTAGTGAAATAATTGCGTCTGAGCTTTTATAACAAAGAGAAAATTATGGTCAAATTGCAAAATATAGACAAGTTTTAATGAGACCTTCTGCCTGAGAGTGAATAGATTTATATCAGTAAGTTTATGTAGGTTAGCCTGTTAAACCCTAGGGTGCTGGGAGGTGTGGTTCGCCTAAACAGACCCAAAATAAATCAAGAATAGCTCCACAACTATCAGGTCTATATGCATGAGCTTGGTCTATATGGATAGGTAAGACCTCAAAAAATGTATTCCCAGTGTCAGTAACATTGTGACAGTTACTATGCCTGAGTAAATGTGATGAACCAAAGGAGAAATTTATATTTTTTATATCACCTAGAATTTTCCTATTTTAGACAGCAGATAACACCTCGATAGCAATGATCCCATGCACAAAGATGCCACTGAATCCATTCAGCAACTCCTTGACTACAACTGTTTCAAAGTAGATAGAAAGAACACAAAGCATGTAGATTCTACAAAAGTTTTAGTAAGGATAGTACCAGGCGGACTATCCATTTGGCACACTTTGGGTACCCAAAGTACCCAAAGTGTGCCAAATGGGTTTTTTACCTCTTGAAAGGGAATCTGGCTACAGAATACTATTGATTTCCACTACAGGAGGCTACAGTATGTGCACACAATGCAGCCTTTGGCCATATAATTTACCCTGTGCATCATACGATTCTACCATTGTGCACAGTATAAAATCAATAAAAACAACTAAATTGTATAAGTTTGTCTCCAAATAGGAGTAGTTTTATTATATCTGTAAAATATGTACAAAAACAATGTAAACAACACTGAATTGAAAGTACACTCAACAGTGCAATGTCAAAAAATGGTTAGAAAGTACCCCAAAAAAAACAATAAATGAAAACACTAAAAAGAATGTTCCTGGGGTGCACTTGTGGAGTGCTGTGCTCTCACACTGTCTACTTCCTCATGTGGTACTCCTGAAACTAGCCGTGTACATCATAGCTGGTCTCTTTCCTAACATGGGGGGAGGGGGGGCAGTTGCAAAGGTTTTCAGGTAGTAACAGACTCACTAACATGAAACATAAAGTAAAATATCAGATTTGGTTGATTTGGATTTGGTGAAAAACATGCCGACAAAACTTCAACAGAAGTTCAACAGAAAACAAAACTAAACAAAACAAAACACTGCACATGCGCCAACATGCTCGTCCCTTTACATGGAAACAGCTGATCGGTTGTTGTAGGGGAGTTAGTCATTTTTTGGTTTTACATTATCAGTGAAACTAACAAACGTACTGCAAAGTTGTTCAAAATGCAAAAGACACACAATAACTTACTCATAAACTGGATCCATATTCCTCGTAAAATTGTCGTCCTCTTCAGAGTCATATTCGTCATCAGTACTATTGGAAGAATGTTGAACTTCGACATCACTAACCCTCTGAATCTCTTCCAAGGCCTCCAATGTGGTGTACTTGTTTTTCTCCTGCCTCTTAGCCATTGTAAAAGTGAACAGCTCACCAACAATACAATACGAGTAGAAGAAGCCGTGCGTAACGCGTAAAATCCCAAAGCTGAATGCGAGTCTCATGTTTACGAGCGGCCGTAGCTCCTGCCTGGAGAAAGTCTCATAGGAGTGTGAGATACCGTTGGAAAGGTTGCGATGAGTAGAATATCATGGCACTGTGACTGTAATCTCTAGTGCCACCAAAAGCCCACAAGGTGCCAGAAAATATCGTGTATGAAATTGAGGCATAGGTTTCAGTCTCTGGACTACAGACCATCATGTCGTCCATTTTGATCGTAGAATCGTATGGATGGGCTCAAAATGACCACAAAAGGGTAAGGAAACAATATTAGTTGCTTTTGATGACAATTGCTTTGGGATTTGATAGAATATTGAGACGTAAACACAACACCTGACATGTTGACTGTGAAATGTGAAGTTTGGCTGCGTGTTTGCCATGGGGCTTACGTCAGCTGGTTAGCTCAGACTACGCTATGCTTGGTATCAATGGAAAGAGTAGCTTCTCTAGTTTCATACGACACCCAACATCTCGGAGTGGAGCGAGGATTACCTGTACTGTTGCGTTTCATTTCGACTGTCCCTTATATTTCCAGCACTTTTATTTTGTAACTAAAATGTTGAAATGATTGCCAGACAAACATTGTGTGGATAAATTACACTTGGAATGTTGTTTTGGTAGCGTTAAGGCCTAATCTTTTACAAACATTAAAAAAAAAATACCACCGCAGCATTTTACAACTTTTTACAGGCAGTTGTTTATGGTACGCTACTAATGGACCCGTTAGGTAGGGTTTTTTTGCATTTAATTTAGGTAGAGATCAAACTGAAACTGTAAAATAACAAGATCTTATTGTAGGATAAAAATCACGATATAGATTGACTACAGGTTTTTTCCCCAATGTGTGCCATTTGGCATCCCCAAATCAATTACAGACTCCTCACTTTAGATTATCAAAAATGTAAGGCAGAAATTAGCCGCACAGGGGAGCTAATACTCCAAGGAAGAGCGAATGACAGTAATTTACCTTCCACCCTGTCATACAACAAACTCCCCACTTTCCTCACTGTTCCTCAGCTCATTCTGGAGCAAATAGACTCTAAAGACAAGCTCTTATCTCATCCTTTAAAACCTCTGTGTAATTGTCCTCCTTTCCTCTAAGATGAGAGTCTGCACCTCTTCCTCCACTTCTTGGTTTTTTTATGTGTCTGATGTAGTGGTGAATCACATTCAGCCATCTTTTATGCTCCCTTTAATAGACACTCATGGTAATTGCGCCGTTAACTTTGGGACTTCTGGCATGGATGCTTGTGAAAGAATGGGCCTGTGTTTTGGGGATTGGATGAGATTGGATGGTGCGGCTATTTTGGGCTTCAACTGCTGTAATAATGATATGCAGAGAAGGGGAGCTTGGTGTTGCATATATTACACGACGGTTTCTAGTTTCATTCAAGTACTGTCACATAACTGCATTCTCTTAGAAATATATACAGACATAAGAGGTTTTTGCTCAAATTCAAATGAGGCAGCTTTATCATGGACTGAAATGAAATAATTCTGCAAGAAAATATAAGGATGCCAACATTCCAGAAAGACGATGAAAGTAGTATCCTCTGGCATCCAGAGTGTTCAGAGCTTATATACAGCGGCCCTAGTCCTGCTACGTGACAGTAGCAGGCGCACACTCCCTGGAATACCAAACAGGCTTTGATTTAAACAGCAAGTTTCTCTAACTCAACGTGAAACGGGCAATCTGCAACCCCTGCGCCCCTGCTTTTCTGCCCCATGCTGGGGGTTAAATGGCTTTAACTTGAGGGGCAAAAAAGGCAGGATGGACGTGAGATGAGTTGGAGGGGGCGAGGGATTATTGGAAAGGAGCCCGGAGGTGTGGAGGGTGGTTTGTGGGTGCTCGGTGGTGGTGTAGAGGGTGAAGCGCTTGGCAAGCACTGCTGCCTGGTTGTCTGGAGTGACCCACCGCCATGGACAGTCCATCGCAGGCTAATTTCATCCTCCACTGAGCAGGGGAGCAAAGGGGAGCTTGCTGT
Source organism: Maccullochella peelii (assembly GCA_002120245.1). Lineage (NCBI taxonomy): Eukaryota > Metazoa > Chordata > Actinopteri > Centrarchiformes > Percichthyidae > Maccullochella > Maccullochella peelii. The sequence continues at coordinate 16,564 of LKNJ01004221.1, read as the reverse complement.
CCTCCGAGGCCCACGTCAAGCCCCCTCTTATAGGCTTGTGATTGACATGGTTCCCCGAGGGGCTTTGGGTGCTGGTGGTGGGGGGTGGAGGTGATGAAGCAACGTGGTGGGCTGGGAGCGAAAAGGAGGAGCAGAAGAGTTTTAAAAATCCAAGCAGCATCAAGTCTGAAATATTGTGTGAGCTGGTATTCAAATAATGTCTGGATCTCAAATAATAGCTGGTACAAAATTGCAGTGGCCAGCACAAACAATAATAAAGGCCAGTAAAGAAATGTTGAGAGGGTTACCTGCCCTATAATGGCTCACATGGCAAATTCAGAATAATGTACATTCCCACAAAATAATTCTGTCAGTACAGAAACAGACTAATGTCATACTCACCAATCCATTGCCCTGATTTCTCCTTTTAACAAAAATACTCTCCTCATCTACAAATTAATTTTGTGTTCTACTTTGCCTTTTTTTGCTTAGTGTTAGCCACTGTCACTGGAAAGGGATGTTCAGTCAGAACACAAAGCAATTTTTTTTTCAAATTACACAGCTGGACCGTTTGTGCAGTCGCCCCAAACAGCCAATGTATCAAGTGTACAAACCTTAGCTGTAAGCTAGTTAGCAACATATGCATCTCACAAGGAACTCTAGTTCTTTCTGGTATTTCCCTCCAGTCGCTCTCCTTTTTCTTCTTGTATGTTTATTCAGAAACACTAGATTCATAAAGACCTGGGGTGGGCACACATTTCTCAGTTCACACCTCCCAGTGTGAATTTGACTCGCATCTTCCCATTGTATGCAATCACATCGCATCTGTTCTGTCTGAACTCACCTGGAGGCTTTAAATATGAAACATCTGTGCAGAAGTGTTGCCTCTCATTGACAGCAGCTTAACACTACACAAAAGAGTAAAGAGAGAAAGTCAGAGTGGTGAGTATTACACAACTATGATTTTTTTAGCCATGGCTCTAGAAATGTGCAGACATTCATGGTTCTCAGATGATGTATCCTAATTACTTTGGTGATCCCTGACCTTTTTTCTAATGCCACTGAGGTTAGCATTTGTGGCTTGTGAAATGTAGTTATTGGATCAATGGCCTTGAAATTTGATACACACATTCATACTCCCCCAGGATGAATTGTTCTAAAATACGAGTTGTTGTTTTCCAACACTGCAAATTACCTGCAAAAATAACTGTGTACTGTTAATTAGCAAATGCTAGCATGCAAACACACTAAAAGATGGTGGAAATGGTACTTGCCATCAATCACTATAGTGCTGTGGGAAGGCCAACAGCAGACAGCACCAACAAAAAATTCAAACAGGCACAGATCAGAAAACAGAAAGGCTTTTTACTAAAATATTGGCAATGAAATATACATATAAAACAAAGCTTGTGTCTTTGCAGTTTATTTAAACAAAAGCCTCTATTTCAGAATTAATGGTATTCTTAAATACTTCTTGATTGACTTCATTCATTAAAAGCTTACACCTTCACTTGGGAGGTTTAGATAAAATAACACAGCATCACTGAAACCACTGAGGTGTCAAACCCGGTTGAATGAATTCGAGGTTCTTATCCGTTTTACCTGAGAGCCAGATTCAAGCATGAACCTTTATTATCAGTGTTATTAGACACAGTCAGAAAAGCTCTTAGCCGCATCGACCTGTCCACATGGCTCTCACACTGCAAATTGGAAATATATCATGTTCATCAGCCGTTAGCCCCATCCATTGTGGCAGCCACATTTAAAACCATTTCATATTTATAAATAACACAATTATGGGGATAACCTTGAGAGGGCTCAATATTGTTTTGTATGATACCCATCTATGGTAATTACACATTGATTAAGTCTCTTGACAAATAAGGGTCGGAGGAGAGACAGGCATCTGGTCTTAGATGGACACAGCAAAGTGCGAGAGAAGGAGGAGTTGGAGAGGGACAAAAAATGTGATATTTCATTATCACTTCACATCGTTAGTTATTGGTACACAATGACAAAACAGTGGTAGCAGATTAATCAGATACTGAGGTGACGACAGGAGCTAATACTGTCATGGTACATGTTCAGGAGGAGTAGGAGAAGGACCCAAATGCAGACATACGCGTAGGCGGAAGCCGTTCAAAGGTTTATTTTTCCTTACTTTTAGTACAGGCAGGTAGGCCAGCCAGTGAACACAGGTAAGTCCTAAACTCAGGAACATGTAAACTCAAGGAGCACGGCGCGCAGGACACATCCAACATGGAAACACAGAGACACTGAACACAAGAAGGACAAAGACTGGTATAAATACCAAACTTAACGAAGGGAATCACAGACAGCTGAGTGATGGGAAACAGGTGAAGGTAATCAAGACAGAGACATGAGGACAGGAACTCAGAGGAAACATGAGACACGACTTCAAAATAAGACTCGAAACTAAACAAGATATAAACAATACTTATGGAGGCCCCTGTCAACTCCCACCTCTGGAAGAATTTCTTGCGCATCCCTCTGTCATGAGGCGTCATCAGGAAGGACCCAAGTGCAGACATCATGGAAGAGTCATCAACGGGAGGCTAAAGCTGCCGCGGCCCGGCAGCGAAAACGGGAGGCTGCTGCGGCCCAGCAGCGAAGTCAGGAGGCTGAAGCTGCCACGGCCCGGCAGCGGAGACGGGAGGCTGAAGCGAAGGCTCTGGCTGCTCGAGTGGCGGCGGAGGCCGCTCGGGTGGCGGCGGAGGCCGCTCGGGTGGCCGAGGCGGCAGCGGAACAGGGGCAGGGGACCGGCCGCATGGACGGGGCTGTGGCTGCGGCCCAGCAGCGGAGACTGGAGGCTGCTGCGGCTGTGGCTGCGGCCCAGCAGCGGAGACTGGAGGCTGCTGCGGCTGCGGCTGCGGCCCAGTAGCGGAGACAGGCGGAAGCTCAGGCCACTCTGGCTCGGGTGGCGGCGGAAGCTCAGGCCACTCTGGCTCGGGTGGCGGCGGAAGCTCAGAAGACACTGGCAGAGAGGGCAGCGGAACTGGAGGCTGCGCTCTCGGCAGCGGGACCGGGACTGGAGGCTGCGCTCTCGGCAGCGGGACCGGGACTGGAGGCTGGCGCTGCGGCCCAGCCGAAACAGGAGGCTGGTGCTGCGGCCCAGCCGGAACAGGAGGCTGCCACTCAGGCAGCGAGGCGGAAACTGGGGCTGGAGGCTGGCGAGAGTGGCGACCACATCTTCTGCGGCCACCACGGGTTCCGTAGAAAATGGCCAGCCGTGTTCCCAGGTACGGGGATTCCCCCTGCCAGCCTTGGTCCACTGGGTCCAGGTATGGTCGGATCATTCTGTCACGAGGCGTCATCAGGAAGGACCCAAGTGCAGACATCATGGAAGAGTTTACTCAATGGTTTATTAAATAAACAGGATCTTTTACCAGCAGCGGGAGTATACCAAATGAAACCAAGAAACTGAGTTCACCAACAATGATCCAACAACACACAAGGGGAGCAGGCAGGACTAAATAGGGACAAGACAAACGAGGGAAACAGAACCAGGTGAGTGACAAGACACAGGTGCAGAACATCAACCGATAATCAAGACCTCTGCCGGAAAACGGTGGATTGCCCCCTTTGTGTTGGAAGTGAGCTGCTGCCCCAGACGAGGGAGTTCAAGTATCTTGGGGTCTTGTTCACGAGTGAGGGTAAAAAGGAGCGTGAGATGGACAGGCGGATTGGTGCAGCATCAGCAGTAAAGTGGGCATAGTACTGGACCGTTGTGGTGAAGAAGGAGCTGAGCCGGAAGGCAAAGCTTTAGATTTACCAGTCAGTCTACGTTCCAACCCTCACCTATGGTTATGAGCTTTGGGTAGTGATCTAAAGAATGAGATCGTGGATACAAGCGGCCAAAATGAGTTTTCTCCGAAGGGTGGCTGGACTTACCCTTAGAGACAAGGTACATCTGGAGGGAGTTCGGAGTAGAGCCGCTGCTCCTTCGCATTGAAAGGAGCCAGTTGAGGTGGTTGGGGCATCTGATTAGGATGCCTCCTGGATGCCTCCCTTTGGATGGGGCCGCTCTCATATGTAGAAATCTGTTTATTAGTGGCCCAAAGCCATGACAACTCAGAGTTGAGAGCAGGAGGCAGAAATGCAGTCCTATACTCTTCTCTGCATTTCCACAGTTTCCCACCCTAAACTCCATAGAGAGGGTGTCTGCCCTCCGACCACTTAAATTCATTAAATCAAAAGTAAACAGAAGAGGAGTTTTACATAAAAACCCAATAAAAATTAAAACCACCACTGCAACAGTACAACAAAATAGGATAATTAAATGTGGACTCTTAAACATCAGATCTCATCTAAAGCTGTACTAGTAAACGATCTAATATCAGATTATCATATTGATTTATTTTGTCTTACTGAAACCTGTCTGCGTCATGATGAATATGTTATCCTAAATGAATCCACCCCCCCCCAGTCACATTCATGCTCACATTCCTCGAGGCACAGGCCGAGGAGGTGGAGTTGCAGCCATCTTCGACTCAAGCCTATTAATCAACCCTAAACCTTTCATGATCCGTAGTCTTTGTCTGTTTCCTGTGTTATTTTGAAGTCCGGTCTTTTCTGTTTCCTGTCTGTTCATGCCCTCATGCATCTGATTAGCCTCACCTGCTCCCTGTTTCACACCTGCCCCTGATTCCTTCTTCAGTCCCTTCTGTATTCAGACCTGTCCGTTTCCCTTGTTCTCTGTCGGTTCATTGCGTTTGTATGGTGTTTGGTGCGCTGTAATGTGTTCTGGTTTTCTGGTGACTTACCTCGGCATTCTAGTGTGGTTGTTTCCTTGTGCTTCTGCCTCCCTAACCTGGACTTACCTGTTTGTTTACCTGCACCTGCCAGTAAGTTGAATACACCTCTTGATCAACTCCTGTCTGCCTGCGCTGTCTGCATTTGGGTCCTCTTCCTGCTGCCAGCACTATGCTGCCCCGTAACCTAAACTAAATTATAACTCATTCGAAAGCCTGGTTCTTAGTTTTTCACACCCAACATGGAAAACACTACAGCTAATTCTATTTGTTATAGTGTACCACGCTCCTGGACCGTATTCTGAATTTTTATCAGATTTCTCAGAATTATCAGGTTTAGTCCTTAAAAGAGAAAGTAATTGTTGTAGGTGTAATATTCATGTGGATGTAGAAAATGATAGCCTTAGTGCTGCGTTTATCTCATTATTAGATTCGATTGGCTTCTGTCGGAGTGTATATAAACCCATTCACTCTTTAACCACACCCTTGATCTTGTTCTTGTCTATGGCATTGAAATTGAACATCTAATAGTCTTTCCACAGAATCCTTTTTTATCCGACCCTTATTTAATAACTTTTGAATTCCTATTACTGGACAACACGCCATTAGGCAAACATTCCTACACTAGATGTCTATCTGATAGTGCTGTAGCTAAATTCAAGGAAGTGATTCCATCGGCTTTTAACTCCATGCCATATCTCAATATATGTGAGCCCTGAGCCACCCCTTAGTTATGCTGCTATAGGCCTAGACTGCCGGGAGATTTCCCATGATGCACTGAGCTCCTCTCTCCTCCTCTTCCTCTCCATCTGTATGCACTCTTATCCCATTGATGCTTGTTTTACTAACTTCTTCTTCCCTTTCTCTCCACTCTCTCTCTCTCTCTCTCTCTCTCTCTCTCTCTCTCGCTCCTTCTGTTGCTTTCTGCAAGTGTTTCTGCCTCCGGAGCTATAGAATCTGTGGTTGTGGAGCCGCGGAGTCTGGATCTGTGGTTGCGGAGCTGCGGAGTCTGGATCTGTGGTTGCGGAGCTGCGGAGTCTGGATTTGTGGTTGCAGGCCCCCGTGTTCCTGCTTGGCGGCCGTTGCTGCTATTGTTATTAGTTTAATTATTAGAATTACTATTATAATATTGCTATTAGTATTATTTGTATTAATATTAACATCAATACCATTAGCACTACTATTACTTTACATCTGTATGTAGAACTGTAATGTGCTGTACTACTGTATGTTCGCTTTCCTCCTGCTCTCAGTCTCTTACTCTCTCTCTCGCTCTCTCTCTCAACCCAACCGGTCGAGGCAGATGACCGCCCACCCAGAACCTGGTTCTGCTTGAGGTTTCAGCCTGTTAAAGGGAGTTTTTCCTTGCCACTGTCTCCTAGTGCTTGCGTTTGGTGGGAATTGTTGGGTCTCTGTAACTATAAAGAGTACGGTCTAGACCTGCTCTATATGAAAAAGTGCCCTGAGATAACTTTGTTATGATATGGCGCTATATAAATAAACTGAATTGAAAGTGTTGCTGGGGAGAGGGATGTCTGAACAACCCTACTTAGCCAGCTGCCACCGCGACACAGTTCTGGATAAGCGGAAGAAAATGGATGGATAGATGGAGTGAAGAATTAAAAGCAGAGGAAGAAACCTTTATGCAGGGAAAACACTGAGAGCCAATTCTCTTCTGTAAAGATTCTCTGAGTAAGTCATGTAATTAGCAATAACATTGAGACACGAGTATACAGATAAATATCATAATAAATAGCTTTAAAACAATTACATTCTTGTAATTTGACTAGAATTACAAGATACCTTTTACAAAGACACAAACATTTAAATGTAATAATTCATGTTGTCTCTTCTGTTTATTTCTCCTGGTGTCATTTATTTCATGTGGTAAGTTATTTCTCAGTTTTCTTTATGGAAAACCTAAACTCAGTGATGATGAGTGCTTTATAAACAATGTTTACTACTACTGGTAGAATTTTATTGAGCCTGTGCTCTGAAAGCACAATATATCGTTCATAATTACAGCTGTGGATACAAATGCATTGGCTATTGTTGTTATTTTTCAAAGTGCCTTTGGTCTATTGCTTTCAGCCACTTAGTGAAGGATCAATATAGAAGCTTTTAGATCAATACAGGACTTTTAATAAAATGGTTTATTGAATGGACTTACAATGACCCCTGTACCAACATTAATACAGCAGATGAAAAGCAAAAATTGCCCTAAAATTCCCTGAACATTAGGTTTATGAAAAATAACTAAATGAACATGTAAACATTTATTCTAAGTCCAAACATGCAAACCATCAAAATCAGTGCTTTAAGGCAAGAAATCCAGTCCACAAAGCAACATCTGACCCACAACTAAATGACTTTTCAGTCCAAAGGTAGATTTCCAGGAAGCACTGTCCTTCAGTGGACCAACCAGTGACTATAATGCAAAGTGTGTGCAGGGTTGAAAGCCGCAACACTGTTTGCATAAATGTCACCCTTGATTCAGGAAAACACACAGGCAAACACAGATACATGCACACACATACATGTGAACACACAAGCATTTATGCCCACAAACACATGCACTCTAATCAGTGGAGGCTGATCCATGGAGGCGGGGAAGTTGCTCCTCCTTGATTTCTGAGGCAAGAGGGAGATCAAAATATAAAAAAAAAGAGTAAATGGTTGAAATAAACCATTACCAAATCTCAGTATCATTTATAAAATAACTTTTCTCTCTTCTTTGGAAATAATTCATTACTGAAATTCTGATTAAAATTCTTTAACAGCAATGCCTGCAGGCAAGAGGGAAAAGGGCAGTCTGTGTGAAGAGGTGGTGGGGTGGGTGAGGGGCAGAGGGGGGTGGGTGAGGGGCAGAGGAGGGTGGGGGGGCAGAGGAGGGCAGGATCTCTTATATCAATTTAATGTACTGTCACATCCCGTTCAGGACTCTAGGGCCATTTTCTGTTTTATTGTGATAGTCTTTCCCTTTTGTGTTTTGTTTCTAGTTTTACTTTTTGGGTTTTTCCCACCAGTTCTGTGTCTCACCTGTGTCTGATCATGTGATGTCTGTTAACCTATCTGTGTATATATACCTGTGTTTTACCTCTTTGTTCTTCCGAGTTCGTCTTCGTACCTCAGTGTCAAGCATCCTAGCATTCCTTCTTGTGAATTCTGATTCTTCTGTGTATGACCTGGCTTGTTTCCTGTGGATTACGTCTCTGCTTTCTCCATGTTGGATTTGTTTGCAGTGTGGACGGATTTTTGTGTATCGAACCCTTGCTGTGAGTAAAGACTGTGTAAGATATCTCCTGCTTCTGGGTCATGCTTTTGGGTCCAATTCCTGGTTCTAAGGGTGACATGGGGGGGGCAGCTGCACACCACTGAGGAGCGGATGGAGAGCTCCACTCTGCTAGCACAGGCCTCGCTGCCTCAGCTGTCCGGGATGGACTACGGTGGTGTGCAGCGGCTTGGGACTGTATCCCGGTATGGGGACGGACTGCTGCACTGGCCGCATAGCATGGAGGATGTTCAGACGATTTTTGACCAGCATTTGGCTGGTGCTAATTTAGCCCTGGGTATATGGCATGAAATATTATTTTATAGTTCCATTTATTGTGATTTTTAAGTTACTGTAAGGTAATAACCTGACGCTGTGGGTTGGTTTTTTTCTTGTCCTCCCCAATTTTTTGAGTCAACAGCCACCACTGACTCTGATATACATATGTAGTAATATTTTTTTATGTATGTAAATACAGGCACACAAACTTACACTTTGTATTATCTGACGTTTTTGCTCATAACATGACCCTGTTTTCATTCATTTCTTTCCTTGAGGTTGGACTGGAGAGAGAGAGTGGGAGAGAGATAGCATCAGAAGAGAAAAAGAAAGTACCTGAGACCGCAAATCTGTTACAAAGGCAAGTCATTGATTCTGGGATGGGGAATTAATGAAGCCTCAGCCGGATATGACAGTACAGTGTCAGACAGTGAAGAGTTATGCAGGCCGTTGGGCTCTAGCAGTCATTAGCTTACAGATAGTGTGTGTCTGAGGATGACAAAAGAAGAAGCAGGACAAGTTAAAAAGGCATTCATTTAAAAAAAAGCCAATTGTATGGGCATCTTTAGGCATAGTTGTAGGTCTTAATGACAGTTTTCACTTAAAGCCGTTCAGCGTCTGCTCTTATCTCAACCACTCCATGGTGTCGTTTCATTTCTGATGAGTCATGGTTGTGATAAAAGTATAATCTGTTTGTTTTGTGCTTGATTATTCCAGAAAAGGTGTGTCGTTCAGGCTGTATCAAATGGTCTTTTATCTTGATGATTTAAAAGAGATTAAATGTTCCCATTATTGCTTTATCAATGTAATATGATTTACTTAATGTGCATCTGGTTGAATATGTGCATTTATATTTCTGTGTGGAGTGTATAGAGGATTTAAAAATCCTAAATTAAAGCAAATAACAATAATAAACTATATATATATAGCACTTTACTTAACAAGGTTACACTGTGATTTACAGTAAACAGGGATCATAAAACAAATGCTTTCCTATAAAAAAGATTTAAAAGATGCTAATGATGTAGCCTGTCTCATCTTAGTCCCCTCCCCCAAGCAAAGGCCCGGTCACCTTTGGTCACAAGCCAGGAAAGAATAACAGATCCACCAATCCAAGGGAATGCCCAGGCACATAGGGACTCAATAAATCCTTGATATCATTTGGGAAAAAAGGCTGCTTTAAAAGTAATCAGTAGAATTTTAAAGTGTCAATAGACAACTTTTCAGTATTTACCCCCCCTAGCATTTCCAGGTGGTATTATTGTTGGTGCCGCTGTCACAAAGTCAAGCAGATCGCTTTCAGTTTCCCTCAGAGCCTAGCGACTACCAACAACACAGGACACACTGCATTTGTTTCAAATTTTTCGTGAAGAAACGATCAACTACACTAGAAATAAAAGAAAAGAAAGATGCATGTTCACAGAAGAGGTAAATTGAAATTGTGATCATTTTATTTTGTGTAATAAAATAGTTTGAGTGTTGCTTTGCGCAAACAAGTACGTAACTACAATGGGGGTTGGCAAAGGGATGGAGAAAACACTGTCGTCTAGTGCTGCTCATGGTGGAAATCATTGGGTCTCTGTAAATAATAATAATAAGAGTAACATTACAGTCTAGATCTGCTCTATAGTGCCCTGAGATAACTTCTGTTATGATTTGGCACTGCATACTGTACATATAAATAAAACTGAATAGAATTGGTTCGTTTTCTGGCTGCTAGCGGTAGCGTTTTGGACGGTAGCCAGGCTGGTGCAAAGCAAGAAATAACCGTAAGAATCCCTTATCTCAGTGTGCTATGATAGAGGCAGACCCTTATACCCGGTAGTCGGTTTGGAACCCACTCAAGTCTCGCAGCTCTCTCCATCGAATGAATGCCAGTCCAAGGTTCACTCTTGTTTTTCCTAATTTTTTATCACTCTCTTCTTTGCCTTCTTTGCCTCCTCCGTCAACGGGGCTCTTTTAATTTTGCCAGTCATAGTTTCCACAGTTAGTGGTTGTTACACCAGCCGCCATTTCCGCTAGCTGGGGATAGCTACCAATAGCTACCGGAAAATGAAAGACCTATTCCTCTTCTGTTTTGGTTGCGCAATGCAATGGTTTACCCACTTCCTTTGTTCCGTAAATCGAGCCTTCTTTTTCCCTGGGAGATCGTACCCTGGGGCAGACAAAATTGCACAGTGAAAGCGAGGCTTATAGGGAACCAATCTAAACGCCAATGGTGTCATTATTTTATAGCCATTACATTGTGCAATCAACATTTACTTCATAATGATAAGTTAAAGCAAAAAAGTTGTCTATTGCCACTATTGCGTTCTGCACCAGTTGGAGTCGATGAAGGGAGCTCTGACTGGTCTCGGCATAAAGTGCATTACAGTAGTGCAGGCAGGAAAAAATAAATGTATGTACGACCTTATGTAAATCAATAGGAAACAAGGATGACCTGATTTTGGAGATCAAAACATCATACATCAAGCATCATAAATTAAATTAAAATTAAAATTTCCAGCAGGCTGCTGAATACTTTTAGTCAGGAAAGCAAGCCTACTGTGAGGCAGGCTGGTAGAACTTGTACCAAAGACTATGACCTTAGATTTATCATCATCAAATTTTCGAAAGTTTTAACATTTAATATCACTGAGGCAAGCAAAGAGATGATCTAGACTGCTGGACATATAACTGTGTCATCCACATAACTAGAGACACCATGGTCCTGGATGATCTGGCTGAGAGGAAGCATGTTTATTGGGCCAAGAACGGACCCTTGAGGAACTCCACAATTAAAATGAGGAACAGAGGAACATGCATTTGCTACAACAACAGAGAGGGCTCTATTGGAGATGTATGAATGTAGCAGATGTTGGTTTGGACAGTGCAGGAGAACAGACTGATCACTTTTTCTTGTTCATAATGCGTCTCTTCTTTTTGTTTCTAAATGTTGTGATTTGATTTCAATGTGGCATGGAAAATTCATGAACAATGAACAACAATGCATTTAGTTATTAGAAAGCCAAACAATTGTCATTTAACAGGTTTTTTCAGAAGTCAGTAAATTTGTGCATAAAAAGGAAATACATATAACAATGTGTATTGTATTTTGCTTTATTTCTTTGATTTGTTTTTATTTGGGCATTTTAAATATTCTATATGTGTGCATCTGAAGTGGAACTTGTGTGTGATCTAGCCTGCTTTGTGTTTATATGCCTGCATATGGGTGTGCCTTTATCTTCACTGTGCAGAGATAAATACACACAACGCCTCGAAGCAGCACTGGCGCACATTAACCAAATGATCCTAAGTGTTGAGGGCAGATTCATCGCAAACACAGTCAGCGCGCTTGTTGGGAACAGACTCGAAAGTTAGCAGAAGACATCTCAAAAGAGAAAAAAGCTCCTGGATGGCTTTAATTTTGTTCTGATATTAATGCCAATATTTCATTAATGGCCTCTTTTAAAAGTTACAACGTCTGAGTTGTGAAAAAAGGGTCGCACATTCAGTTCAGAGCCCCATACGGCTGTGGGATGCCTTCAGAACAGAGCCAACATTTCAACAAGTTTTTTTTTCTTAACTCTCCAATTTGTAGAGAGAAATACTAAGAAAACATGAGAACTGAGAAACATGCTGTGGAATCAAGGTTTTTGGCTCTTTTATTTTCAAGGGCTGTGTTGTTGTGTTGAGCAAATGATGAAGTCTCCATTTTCTCTTTCTCTCCCACATCAAGGCACAGCGATCCAGCCAGTCAATCATAATTTTCAGGTAATACCTCAGCCGCTTTATCACTGGAGGATATCTGCTATGATTTAAACTCAGGAGCAATTTAAAGGAAGTTTGTCAGTCTAATCTTAGTCGAGATGAAAAATGTCAATATTCATTCCTGTCAAGGAAATATATGACACCTGAGATTCCCTGGGGAGGAATGGGAAACTGGACACGCAAGCATTTTCAGCATACACATTGCTCACACACACACACAAAGATATTTTTGCACTCCACAAAAACCTTTTCAAGCCATGATAGCGGCTCATTGAGGGAAGGTGGCATTACTGATTATCTGGAGGTATTCCTGCCTGACCTGGATTCAAGGGTTATTAGGGTGAAGTGGTCCGACTGCCTGGTCCCTTTTCTTCTCCCTCCCTCCTTCCCTGCCTCCCTCCCTCCCATTTCTCCTTCATCACAAGTCATTAATGCGGAGGCATAGCTGCGAGTGCATCTAAATGTTTCATTATGGCAAGAGTAGAGATACCAATTTCTTTGCCCATCTCTCCTCACTTCCAACGCACTCCTCTTCAACCCACCCTGCACCGAGGGAGGAGAGCAAAGCATGACAAATTGAAATAAATGAGAGAGGAGAAAAGGTGGTATGGGGACAATGCTGGTGCCCGGCTCCTCCTCTGGTTGGAAAGGAGAACAACAGCAGAGAGGAGAGGAGGATGACAGAGAAAGAAGAAAAAGTCTTTCGAGGAGGGGAATGTGAGAGGGGACTGAGTGATGGTGAGAAAGACAGATTATTTATCCAACTATTATTATCATTTCACCACCAGCTGTCCTCTCTCAGCCCACTGTTTCATCGTCTGCTCCCTCTCTCCGTTCTGAGTAATGAGTGGCAGTAATTGGTGGATCTTCTTGACCTTTCCAGCTCTTCATTTTTGTGTATCTGTATGCGTGTGTGTGTGTGTGTGTGTGTGTGTGTGTGTGTGTGTGTGCTACAGGCTCCTGCTCAGGTTATGTACATTACAATCTTATTCAGCTCACAAAGCACTCTTCACAATGTTTTGCTATGTAATGTCACAAATTGGACGACCCTGTCAGAGAAGAGGATATAGGCAAAAAGGGTGTCTAGTCAGACAGGGCTACTTGTGTCAAAACAATTCCACTCTGGTCAGCTTTACCTCCTACTCATTAAGAAAACTTTGGGTGAAATGAGATTGTTTTAATGATAACTCCCTTTGTGAAGGCTTATTCTTCTATTTTCCTTTTTTCCACATTGTGATTTTTATTGAAAGTAATTGCCCTGCTTGTCTATTTAAAATGAGCTTCTTTCCAAAGTCAGATGAACAAAGACCTGAAAATGAACAAAACATCAAAGCAGTGAGCTTTACAATATATAATATTATGAATTAACATGGGAGATTTGCCCCAATATAACAGGTCCATTGACCTACTGATTGATAAAATATTCATGACGGAAATTCAAACTATTCAAATTATATGAGCGCTAGAGAGACCATCTTCATCATTATTGTCATAATCTAACTATATTAAACAAATACATTCAGGCGGTTAAATACTAGCCATGCTGTTTAAAGCACCTTAGGATCAACTTTCCCATTTATCAAAGCCCAATTTGATCCCTAGTAGTGTACATTTCTATGGTTGGGAACTTCATCAACAGTTTCACAATATTGATAAAAATGACAAAATTATTTAAAGTAACAAGAGTCCGAAGAAATCTTAATGCTTGAGCTGGTTTTCCTAGATACTTTTGGGACAGAAAAGTGGCCTTTTTAGGCTGAAAAACTTTTACCAGGGACAAGAAACCAAGACCCCTGCGTGCAGTGGTGGGTGGGCCTGTAACCTACTGCCCATTTGAAAGATAAATGAATGAATGAATAAAATGTATGAATGACATAAAGTGTTAGTTTAGAGGGCACCAGCAGAGGGCACACTCATCCAGCAGGGAACAACAGGTTTAATGAAGTCTAGTTACTAACTTAAGTAAGGGCAGACAGTCCACAAACTCCCCATGGCAAAACAGAGCTCTTAGTTTAATTTATTTCTGGAAGAAATTGAGGATTATCATATCCCAGCCATAGCTGCCCCCACCGTCCAAACTGACAAGCCAGTCAAAACAGCCAAAGGGGCCTCTCCTCAGCCCGACTCACACAGTCAGTGCGCGCAGTCAGGCTAAACTGCTTCCAAAGCCCTCAGTGCTGTTGGGGATATCCCGATAAGTGACCTCGCGGCATTAAATGAGTGAGCCTGTCAGCCCTAACTAAATTAATTGTGTATAATGCAATCAGTCATTGATTTATCTATATTTTGCAATCAAAGCCCTTTCTGTACAGTAGGTCAAAACCCATTGAATGGCCACCATTTCTTTAATGAGCTACTGTACATGAGTTAACGTAGCTGCCTTATGCTTGGCATTTGCAGTTTTGGCCTCTTTCTGGCTTATTTGAGACTTACACATTTTAATTATCATTGTGCCACCTAATTATGTGCAAGGCCCACTCATCACAATATTGCTGGCTACGCTACTGAACCAACCAGGTCTGTTTTGTTGAGTAATGCTTCAGGACTTGATAGCCTGACAAGCGAACAGTCATTAATGGATAAAATTAAACAAAATATATAGATTTAATATTTCTCAAATTTAGCAGAACTGGGTTCAGTCAGAGTCTTAAAAATGGGTACAGGTCTGCCATGGCCTGGAGGTTTGTGTCTTTGGCTGCTGTTTAAGCTTGTGTCTCCCTTTAGGTCCAGATTGATGAGTTTGTATATTTTGCCACAATTTCTGTTAAAACAAATTTTGTTATTCGTTTTCCCAGTTCAGCTAAGCGCATTTCCCTCTCCCTGTTATGGCCTAAGAGCTGGGTTGTGAGACCGAAACAAGCCTCATGACAGCCACAACTTGTGAACAAAATTCAGTTAGTGAATCTGAAATGAATCATAATGTTTCTCTGTAAATGCTGGATGTGCAAATAAGCAACAGTTTGCTAACAATATCGCCATATTATTCGCCATATCAACTTAAAACTTGTTTCCCCTGCCCCAAAGTGCTCATGCAATACTAAATTATACAGAACAATCTAACTGGTCTAATCTTCATGGCTCTTCATAAGGGGTGAAAACAAAATCAGTAATGTGCAAGACATTTAATTCATGATTCAATTTCTCAGTTTCTTAGTTCCTGGGATTATTTGGTAGAAAAGACACACGCGTAAGAGATTGGGCCAGTAATAAATGTTTTTAGTTCCTTATGTGTGCTGCAGCGCAAAATGATTTTAAGTATATGCTCGTGGTTAAAATGACTATTTATGAATTAAACTGTAATCAGTACAATGTCACTTTGTATCTCGCTCATACAACTGATGTTTGCCTTGGGGCTCTACAGTAGTGTTCACACACTCCGATTGCCATTGTGTGTGTGTACTTGTCTTAATAACATTGCAGGGAGAAGAATCGGTTCATACAGTCACATTATGGAGGCTCATCTCCCATTTGGGAACAAAAATCAGGTTCCCAACAGGTAAACCATAATAGGGTTAAAGAAAATCTACAGTTTAGTGTACCTTGGGTTATATTTTCATGGTTCTAGCCATCAGTTCGGTCGGATATGATAACATTGTACTCACCAAAATAATTGCTGGGATCTCAGAACATGTCTAAAAATAGGTCCAACACAACCGGTAAGACAATCGGACAGGACATTTATTTACCTGACGCATTTATCCAAAGCGACTTGCATTAAGTAAATTCAACCATGTGGATACAAGCCAAAAAATACAAGAATCATGCAAGTACATCAAATTCAAATATGCTGAACTGCTTCAAGTGCTACACTTAGAAAACAATGAGAGTTTTTTTTGTGGCTCAAGGTGCAGTCTGAACAGATGAGTTTTTGGTCTAACACAAAGGATGTGTAGATGTAGATGTGTTTCTGCTGTCCTGATGTCAATGGGGAGCTCGTCCACCATTGTGGAGCCAGGACAGCAAGCAGTTGTGATTTAGTTGAGGGAGCAGCGAGCTGATTGGCAGTAGCAGACTGTAGTGGACGGGCTGAGGTGTATGGTTTGACCATGTAAATGGATGTAGGATGGGTCTTAGCCATTCGCAACATCATAGGCAGTTACCAGTGTCTTAAATCAGATTCGAGGGGCCACCACTACCAGCTGTGTAGTGTGGGAAAACCTGGGTAGGTTAAAGACCAGCTGAGCTGCTGGATTCTGGATGAGCTGCAGAGGTCAGATGGCACATGCAAGGCAAGGCAAGACAAGGCAGCTTTATTTATATAGCACATTTCAAACACAGAGGCAATTCAAAGTGCTTTACATGGGCAAAGAAAAACATTAAAGATACATAAAATGAAATAAAGTACACAAAATCAGATAAAATACAGTTTCAGTGCAGTAAAAAGATGTAAGAGGAAATAAAAGTGCGTTAGAGAAACCAGTCATGTAAATGCATTGGAGAACAGCAGAGTTCTTAATTTCGTTTTGAAAGCGGCTAAAGTTGGGGTGCATTTGAGATCTTCAGGAAGTTGGTT
>LKNJ01004220.1:0-37415 GCA_002120245.1 Maccullochella peelii | reverse complement strand
GAGTAATGAGAGCAACGAGTAATGAGAGCAACGAGAGAGCAACGAGTAATGAGAGCAACGAGTAATGAGAGCAACGAGAGAGCAACGAGTAATGAGAGCAACGAGAGAGCAACGAGTAATGAGAGCAACGAGTAATGAGAGCAACGAGTAATGAGAGCAACGACAGAGTAACGAGAGAGTAACGAGGGAGTAATGAGTAATGAGAGCAACGAGAGCAACGAGTAATGAGAGCAACGAGAGCAACGAGTAATGAGAGCAACGAGAGCAACGAGAGAGCAACGAGTAATGAGAGTAACGAGAGAGTAACAAGTAATGAGAGTAACGACAGAGTAACAAGTAATGAGAGCAACGAGTAATGAGAGCAACGAGAGAGCAACGACAGAGTAACGAGGGAGTAATGAGTAATGAGAGCAACGAGAGCAACGAGTAATGAGAGCAACGAGAGCAACGAGAGAGCAACGAGTAATGAGAGTTACGAGAGAGCAGCGAGTAATGAGAGCAACGAGTAATGAGAGCAACGAGAGAGTAACGAGTAATGAGAGAGGGTGAGAATCACCTCCGTGGTTAAAGTCATCTAAATTACAGTTAAAGATCAACTTCATGATGTGTTATTTCATTTCCTGCTTCTTGTTTAACAGCTCCTTTGTTTCCTGCTTTCCTTTTGTTTTTGTACATTTTTCCTTTCTTGATTCTTCTTCTTCTCTTTCCTTTCATCTCTTTCTTCACTCTTTGCTTTGCTCCCTCTCTTCTCCGTCAACTGTGACTCTTCTTCTCTGAATGTTTGTTCTGTCGTCCTCCTGCTGGGTTTAACAGAGACACTCTGTCAGAAAGAGAAAACCTACAATTTCCATATATATATAGTAAATGAATATGACTATATCTATATACTCACACATGAATAAATATAATTGAATAAAATAGATACAAAAGTGGAAAAACAAGTGCAGAGTACTGGTTACAATGCTACAAATTACAAATAATAATGCATCTGTGTCACTATGCTGCACATGTTACAATTTACCAGCACAGAAATATAAAGTGTGAACTGGAGTGTTTAAACCCTGATATATCTGCTGCTTCTTCACTTACAGTCCAGTGAAGTCAGACTTTATCCTCTGCTGCCGCCCAGCGGACACATACGGGAGTGCATTTAATTTAATTTATATATTTAATGAACAAATTAAATATATAATTTAACAAATGAAGCCTTAAGTGTCAGAACCCTGAACACTGAAGGTGTTTTGCCTTCATTTGAACCTGCTAGACCTTTTCTGCATCTGACAGTTAAAACATCATCTGTCTGCTCTCTCAACTCTGCTGTACAGGGTCAAGAGTGTGAGTGTATATATGTGTGTGTGCAGCTGGCAAATATATCTGTTATTACTGGAAGTCAGGCAGCAGAGTGTGTGGGAGGAGCTGCATGGGTTTTCTTTCTTTTATTAAACACACCACTTTTAGCTTAACTAACTTTAACCTGAGTGTAGATCTGAAATACACCACAACGTCCCGGTCTTGTATGTGACAGTGTAACATGTGATTGCAACAACACTAATATGCTGGTCTAAACTCCACTGTTCTGGTGTCAAATGTTCCTCCAGATGTTGGACCTGAAGAAAAGACTTTCCCCAAACTGTTGCACAAAGTTAGAAGAACACTGTTGTCTAAAATATGAATGTATCATCATCCAACCAAATCAAGTTTATTTATACAGCACGTTTAAAAAAACAACCCAGAGTTGACCAAAGTGCTGTACAAATGGAAGTAAACAGCACAACAGCGAGTAAAATGACATCAGTAGTAAATTGTAGTAAAATGCCACAATAACATCAATAAATGTTAATGAAAAATAACAAGGCAATATCATAATATGTGCACAAGCAGAGCGACGCCTCCGAGCTCGTTCAGGCAGTCCACTCGAGCTGCACTGCTATAAACACACCTGACATACCTCACTCTCCACAACCATCTACCAAACACACCCTCCCAATATGGCGCTCTATTTAAACTGCAAACATTTCCCGTCTCTCCCTCCGCCTGTCAGTGTCGCTGCTGCCCTGCATCAGTACTGCTGCCTGTTCTTTCAGCCCAGGGCCGTTTCTATCTTTGTGGGGGCCCTTTGCAAAATGTTGTTAGGGGGCCCATATTTTGTGAAATATATATATCTTTTTTTTAGCATATAGGTGTTTTCATCCAACACACGAGGGCGCTTGGCTAAGAGAGACCGGTCATTTTAATTTCTTAAAAATAAAAAAAATGGCAGCTTGGGGGCCCCCTGGTGACTTTGGGGACCCTATGCAACCGCACAGTCCGCATATAGCAAGAAACGGCCCTGTTTCAGCCCCACCACCACCACCCAGCATCCACCTGCAGGCTCCGACTGGGGGGGTTTAAGATATTTGCTCGTCACTCCCCAATATCTTTATGTAAACATACCTGCGGGGAGTGATGAGGTCGGAGCATAGACACCAAACTCTAACAATGTTCTGCTGCTGTAATAAACATTTCAAACGTGAGTTGTCTGACTGAAATGTAAAACAGAAACAGAATAAAACTTAAAATATTAAAAAATACTCAAATATTGAGACCAGTAAGAGCAACCAAAGGCCACTGAAAACATGTACATCTTGAATTTTGTCTAACAGGTGTCAGTGGAGGGGGAACATTTGATCGAAGACTATTCCAAAACTTCAGAGCTGCCACCACAAAAGCCATGATCTCCCTTACCCACTGGCCTTGATCATGGAACAGTTAAAAACAAGTGATGTGGGGATCTGAGAGGCCTAGAGTTGGGGTAGGGACAGAGAAGTTCTGAAATGTTGAGCAGTGTTTATTCCATTAGTCTAAAACTCTAAAACTATTGTTCTGCATGGGAGATGTGGCTGTCAGAACAGCAAAAACAAATACCAAATGTCTGAATGTGTGTCATCACCCCGGTAAATGCACAGATTCTTGAATTACCTCTTTTACGGATTTCAGACTGACATGGTTCTCAGTGAGTCTCTGAGGCTGTTGTGGTTCTGTGGTGAAACCAGGAGGATTGAGGTGAACAGAGGCGAAGGAAGGATCCTGTTTGTTACAGAGCTGCATTGTGGGGGCGTTAAGCTGGACCCAGGCGGTCAGAACAAGACAAATACACGCCCACTCTCTGCTGAATGTATGTGCAGAGCGCCATGAAGGCACAAAGCTGAAGGACGATTCAGCAGTTCAACAGTTTGAATCTGAAACGCTGAGACTCACAAACTGGTGCTAGCTTAGCTTTGTTGTTTAGTTTAGATTAGTTTGGTTTAGCTTAGCTTTGTTGTCAAGTTAACGTCAGTTTAGTTTAGCCTTGTTTGTTTTATTTAAGTTTAGTTTAGACATAAGACAACCAGTACATTACTTTATTACTTGTTGTGTGACAATGTGTAAAACACTGATGAAAAATTATGAATATTTATGATCATTTTAGGTATTATTGGGTGATATTGCTGGGTGATGCTTATGAGGCACTTTGTTAAATGTGTACCAAATTATACGCATGCTCTCATTACTATACTATATCATAATTATAACTATAATCTAGATTAATTCCTCATTATGACCTTTTGTTCTGTTTCTAATTTAAATTAATAATTCAAAGTTTCTAGTGCATACTTATTACATACAAAGGGTTAATTAAGACTAAGTAAGATTAAGTAAGACTAAGTTATTGGTATTATTAGTAAGTTATTATTGGTGAAAGAGTTTAACAGCAGTCTGACAGACATGATCAGTCCAGGGTTGATTATTAACCAGCCAACATGGGGGCGGCAGTTGTTGAGTCCAGCCACTAAGCTGTCCAGCTTAGAGAAGGCTGACCTGTTTTTACTCTTATTTTATTCATCTAATCTTTTGACCCCTTTGGTTTCTCATCATCTGCCTCCACATCATACACAGGCCAGGTGAGTTCGGACCATCTTTGATTCCACCAAAAGCCTTTTTTAACTGCGTTCTGACTCAGTGTCTGCAGGGGGGGATTTGCTGCCAATCAGTTTCAGCTCTGCTAAAATAAGCTGTAGTTTACGAAGACACAACGAGTCATAAAGAGTGTTTTGAAGTGAACTCAGAGGAGATGCAACTCCATAGATCCAGAGATACAGATATGAGCGTGAATCTGAGCCGTATCTCGTGTACAGTGGTGATTTGTATAGTTCATGTAGTTCTGTGTATTTTGTGTTCTGTGTATTCAGTGTATTGTGGCTCAGCCAAAAAAAGGTTCTGAAACAGTAACCTTTAGTCCACTGGTAAACACAGCAGCCATATCTGAAACCTCAATTGACTCTAAACCCACTACAACGATAGACAGATACACTGATGGATACCATTACAATGAAAAACCATATTTGACATTTTAAAAGTCCTGACAGCTTTTGCCCATAGCAGCGTTACGGATGTCGGTCTGTCAATCAAACACTTTGGTCTAGACTAAAATATCTTGACAACAATTGGATGGATTGACATGAAATTTGGTGTGAACACTCTTGGTCCCTAGAGGATGAATCCTAAGAACTAAGGTGATGCCCTGACTTTTTCTCTTGCAGCACCAATGGGACAAAATTCTGTACCACTCTAGTTCATGACAGGATACCTCTAAACCAA
This sequence comes from Maccullochella peelii, assembly GCA_002120245.1. Taxonomy (NCBI): domain Eukaryota; kingdom Metazoa; phylum Chordata; class Actinopteri; order Centrarchiformes; family Percichthyidae; genus Maccullochella; species Maccullochella peelii. The sequence goes on along the minus strand of LKNJ01004220.1, from coordinate 32,798 downwards.
TTTCCAACATGCTAATATTAGCATGCTAACATGCTAGGCTCTTCTTATATGCATGTATCGTATTGTTTCATATTACTTAATCACATAACTTGAGACCTTTCTTGGACTGAATTTGGAGGACTTAACCCCAAAAAATTCCAGTAGGGAAATACGTCATAACTACATCGTGCTTGTCAGAGTATTTGTGTTCAGGTGGTCATCAGTCCTTGAAAAGAACCATTTTGAAAATGTTTTAATTTGAGGATGAGCCCTCTGAGACTCTGAGGGTCCTCAGACTTAGAAGGATGTAAACGATAAAAGCCCGATTAAACTCCATTTTATAGGTATTCAATATGTCTTGTATGATTTGCTCTTTGGTTCCTGGTTCGCAAAGACCACAAGACCATGTGAGAATCCATCTTGCCAGGCTTCAAGTTATGTGGCCGAACCACAGTGGTTTGGAGCAATCAGCGTCCTATGAAGAACTACTGGCAGCTACAGGCGTGCTTTAGGTGTGACGACAGCGAGAAGTTTGAAAACAACAATGGCGGCTCCTAAAGAAGTTAGCGTAGATGCTGCTATAGCATCAGTGATATCAGAACTGGAGAACATTTCTTCATTGAAAGAAAAGAAAAGAACAGCAGTGAAGGCTTTTCTCCATGGAAAAGATGTTTTCGCTCTTCTCCTGACTGGCCTCAGCTCTCTAACTATGTCACATGGTTTGTTGATCTGATTGGTTGAAGTTAGCCGTGGTAGACGCTGATAGAGAAATGCTTCATCCAATCACCTACCAAGTATTTTTTGAATGTGCCTGCTCTTTTCCAAACAGTTTCCAGGGACGACTTCTCAGATGGTTCTGTGTAACAAACCATCTGGCGCAACAGGTTAATGTAGTGGACAAAAGAGATTATTCTTATCAGTCTCATCAATAGATATAAACATGTAATGTGTTATGGTAATCATCTATAGTAATGTGGTTCTATGACTGAAATTGCTCACATCCTCGATGCTATAAAACAGTCTTTCTGGTTGATGATGTCTCTCTGTGTTTTTCAGGCTGGTTGTTTGGAAATGAAGCTGTGTCTTCTTCTTTTCTTGCTTTGTCTCTGCTGTCTGGGACTGACCGTAAGAACCCCATTCTAGTAAACTATTTTTTTAAACACTAAATGGAAATTGTTTATTTGCTGTTTAATCTGTATGTAACCGTACTCTTCAGAAAGTGAACCCCTTCTGTCCTCCTGTCTACAGGAGGAGCCGACTCCAGGACCTCCTGATGTCTCCGATCCTGTAGATGAAGAGGAGACGGAGGAGGTTCACAGCTGTGGAGGAAGGCGGGTGTTCAGCCCTGAGGAACACAGGGCAATAGGGGGTGCTATAGAGCGACTGGGTTTACAGCTCCTGGAAAAGCTTCCTATTGGTTCACAGCAGCCAAACATCATCCTATCACCTCTCAGCCTGGCCTTTGCCCTTGCTCAGCTCACCTTAGGTCAGTCAGAGTTTAAGTTTGTTTTTTCATGAGAATCAAGACTTCAATATTCAGTCAATTGTGTGCATTAAAGTAGGATTCTTAACTGATTCACAAGCTGCTTCTCCATGGGTTCATCCACACAACGATGGTAAGATAAGTCAGTAGCTTTCCATGTCCTACTTAAGCTGGGCCCAGGAATGGAGACACATTTTGTGAAATAAAGGCTAAACATTTCATTTATCACCACCAGCAGGTCAAAATGTACACTTGTCCACCTCTTACAGGATACCTCTAAAATTAAAGACCACAGTCCTGTCAGCCACAGCTGTACTTTCAGATTAATGCTTTAATGGCATACTGACATGCTAACACATCCTTTCGTACACCTGAGACAAAAAAGTCCAGCCTGAATGTAACGCTGAACCTGACAAGCTGAGTCTGACAGATGTCCTAAATGGCTGTATAGAAGATAAACCTTTTAATTTAACAACATGACCTTTCCTCTAGGGAGTAATGAGCATTACAACCTCATGGGACCAGAAAAATTTGTTCAGATTGAATTTTTTCTCTCAGGTGCTCGCAACGAGACAGAGAAGCTGCTGCTGAAGAGCCTTCATGCCCACAGTCTGCCGTGTTACCATCATGTACTGGGAGGCCTTCTACCTTATTTCAGAAACACATCGTTGGAGGTGGCAACACGCATGTACCTGAGACCAGGTGTGTGGTGATGAGTGCTGAACTCATGATGGTTTTTAAGAAGATTGGGGTAAGATTCGTCTTATCCACCTTTTCCATGTTCTCTCCCTTCTTTCATCTCTCAGGATTTGAAGTGAAGTTGTCTTTTGTTGAGGATTCTCTGGCCAGGTATCAGCTCACACACACAAGTTTAATGCAATTACTTTTCATTATCAATGTCTGCATGTCTCAATGAATGATAATGAGACAACTGAGACAGAGATGGATTACTAAAAACAGTCTTTACTCAGTCAAGCAGCAAGCAAAAGGTTGCCAACTAGAGAACAGCAGGGGCAAAAACATGCAGGCTAAAGCCTAAGGGCAGGACAGGCAGAGAAAATTAAAGGCTGGTGAGCAATGACAAACTGGCAGGTGGAGAGCATTGAATTAGGGCTACATATACTGGGGAGCTAATGGGTAACTGGGGAACAGCTGTGGGGATGAGGTGGTCAAGCGATGGCTTGGGTGGGAAAGCTCACTAGTGACAGCTGCTGGTCATGTGGAGAGTGGCATTGTCTGAAAAGACAGGACAGGAAGTATGCATGGAAATGGCCTAAATTACTGAAGCTGGAGACTGGAGGAGAGGGTGGAACATCAACAGCCATGACAATATATCACAGTGTAAGATATTGGAGAACATATTTTTAAGTTAGTGGGAGTTTACAGCTGCAGCAAGTAAAAGCATTGATAGTGGATGTTTTTCTTACATCTATATGAACTGAACGGATTATTTCCGTGATGTTGTCTAAAATGCACATGCGCCATGTTTGCTGTGGAAGTAAAAAGATTTGTTTCCTCTTCAGGTACCGATCACAGCCCGTTCCTCTGGTCTCAGTGGAGGAGGTCAACCAATGGGTGGAGAATGCCACCAATGGTCACATTCCCAACTTCCTGGAAAGTATTCCACATGATGTGGTGCTTATGCTCATGAACGCTGTATACTTCAAAGGTGAACCATTCCACCAAAGACCACTCAGTATGGTAATTTATATAGTCAAAGTGAAGATGAGAACAAAGCAACAATTTATTCCCATATGCAAGTGCATAGAACAAATCAGCTGTTTCAGCAGTAATGTGAGTGCCCAGTGATGATAGGTCAGTTCATTTGAATGAAATGTCAACCGTCTACCTCCTTAGTCGATTAGCTTGCTTTAACTCTGCTTCGGAAAATACATTACAAAAACACTTTGGACTGCTTGACTTGCCTGCTGACATTAGTGCCCCTTCAGTGCCACAACCTAAGCAGATTAGAGTAGCCCAGGTGTCATTCTCCCCCCAAACACAGCTCTTCTTAGAGGATCCATAAGTGCTCCCCAGCCAGTTGGGATATGAAATCTGTCCAGTCTATCTAGAGCCTCCAAACGAAGGCCATTTGTGTCTTCTAGAGCGAAGCCATCTCACCTGCAGAGTGACCTAATGTGGATTTCTTTGATCCATGTTTTCATGCCTCCTGTCAATAGCAAAAACTCATGACCACAGCTGAGGGTTGGAAGAAGAACAGAATGCTGGGCCTTATTTTATAGCATAGCAGTCTCCAAAACCAAACCAGTCTCCAAAGCCACTATTACTGCACCTGTAGCAGTGAGTCTTACAATGCTTGAGTACTGAAATCCTCCACACAAAGATGATTTTTTGGCACTTTGCCTTTATTTGACAGTCACAGTGTAGGGAGACATGGCAAAGGGGTATGACATGCAACAAGGGTCCTCGGCCAGGAATCGAACCATTGTGGTTATGTGATATGTGCCTTAACCGTTAGGCTATTGGGACACCCCAACACTTATCTTCATAGTGGCTGCAAATTGCTTCATTGCATATTGGAGATCATGGTCAGGGCCAAAAGGACAACATCATCAGTTAACAGTATACATGCCACCCTAATATCACCAGACCAGAGCAGCTCCTTGATATCCTGTCCATGAACATTACAAACAGGAGAGGTGAAAGGTTGCTCAGCAAGAAGTGCTACCTTAATTCTAAAAATGTAAACTCAAAGCCAGGTGGCTCATGAATTCAGGTTGTCAAAAAACTGATTTTTTCTATTTAAGTTACTAATGATTCCTTCTTGCTCCCCTCTGTGTTTGTCAGGTGAATGGCAGACACGATTTGACCCCCTAGTGACCTCTAAGGGAGTGTTCTACCTGGACAACCAGAACTCAGTGTCGGTGGACATGATGAAGTCTGCCCAGTACCCTCTCCGCTTGCTGGACGATCCAGAACTGGAAGCACAGGTAACACCTGTAACTTAATGGGTACATCAGTGATGGTGCAGATCCTGTCTCTTTCTCCTCTCTCTCTCCTGTAGGGTGACCAGGTGTCCCAGTTAAATCGGGACAGTCTGGATTTTCAGCCATTTGCCCTGGTGCCCTAACAGGAATGATCTTTGCAGTATTGCTATTGCAGTCATTTAACTGAAGTGATACCTGTCAAATTTGTGGATATGGCAGAGTTAGGGCTACATCCAGACCACCGACACCCAATTATCTCTACTACAGTACATTTAATTTTTCTCTTCATTTAACATATGATATCTAAGCAATGAAACACACCTGATGTACAAAAACAATGTCATGGCGGAGTTCTCAGTTCTTTTTTGAATGTTCCAGCCGTCAGCTGAGGTGGTGAGCTTTGGATATTGACTAAAAGAATGATACAAGCAGCCGAAATGAGTTTCCTTTGTAGGGTAGATGGTCTCACAGGGTAAGGAGCTATGGACTGGAAAAGAAGTCAGAGCTGAACTGCTGCTCCCTTGCTTTGAAGGGATTCCTCCTAGACACCTCCCTCTGAAGGTTTGCTGGTCAAATCTAATGGGAAGAGACCCAGGACACTGGTTTGTAAGCCTGACTTTAGATCACATCTTGGGATCTCCCAGGAAGAGCTGGAGGACGTGGCTAAGGAGACGGATATTTGGCTTACCTTGCTTAACCTCCTGACACTGGTGGTTAAACTGTTGACCAGAACTATGTTTAAGGGGTTCTATAGTCTATTTGTTGAGAGTTAGTCTATCTGAAACAAAATAAATAAAAAGAAAATTCCTCTCTCTTGTCCAGGTTGCCAGTTTTCCCTTCAAGGGAAACACCAGCTTCTTAATTGTCATGCCCTTGCTGGGCAGAGGAAACGTGTCATCTGTGCTTCCCAAACTGAACATCTCCGACCTTTACAGACGTCTACCTCAGGAGAAAACAATACAGGTCAACCTACCCAAGGTGAAGCTGCAGTACCGCCAGGAGCTCCAGGAAGCGCTGACCAACATGGGTAAGAATATTAGTTTCACTAAGACAGAAGGGATGTCTGGAAGAAACAACATAGATACAGTGGTGGTGATCTCACTTCCAAACAGCTATAGGGCAACAGACACATCATTTTGTCACACATCTGACGACCCTTGAACACACTGGACAGATTGTACAGACATAAGAAGTGGTCAGTTTACAATTTAATCTGCCAATCCGGGGAGTGCATGTGATAAAACATACCTTGCTGTGGGAAATACAGTATATCTAGCCCTTCAGTCTGTAACTCCGCCCTCTTTCACTCTCTCTTTCATTCTCTCTATCAGGCCTCGGCTCTCTGTTTTCGGGTCCTGACCTTTCTGGGATTTCTGACCACCCTCTGAGGGTGACAGGTGTCCGCCACGCCAGCACCGTAGAACTCAGCGAGGAAGGCGTGGAGGCGTCCGCCACCACTGTTGTAACCTCCATGCGCTCCGTCTCCCTCTTCTCCGTCAACTCCCCCTTCCTTTTTGCCCTTGTCGATGACGCCTCCCTGACCCCCCTCTTCATGGGCATCGTCACAAACCCCGCCCCCGGCAACGACCCTATGCTCAATGATGATAGCAACAGCACTATGGGCGACCAACCTGTGTCAGAGGATGTCAGGAAAAAAGACATAAATAGCAAACACAGCAACAGGTCATGCAGCGAGACAGAGCCAGCAGAGGGCAGCAGCATGCAGTCATGTAGCGCCCCTGCTGGTGAGAGGGAGCAGCTGCAGCATGTAAATAGCCTGGAGGACAGCGACAGGAAAAAGAAATAACAGCGAGACGGAACCTGCTCCAAACCAGACAACTGTGGACCTGCCGGAAGTTTAAAATCTTAATCGTTACAGGAATACTGCAACATTTTCTCTTGCCGAGAGTTACGTTGATACCACTCTCATGTCTGTCAGGTAAATATGAAGCTGCAGCCAGAAACCAGTTAGCTTAGCTTAGCATAAAGACTGGAAATGGGGAAACAGCTACCCTGGCTCTGCCTTCCAGCATCTCTAAAGCTCCCTGATTAACACTATATATCTGGTTTGTTTAATCTGTATAAAAACCAAAGTGTGAAAACGACAAGGTTTTTATGTGCAGGACTATTTCTTGTTTGAGCACAGCGACTTCCTGGAGTCTTGTCATCGTGAGGTTGCCAGGCAACTAGCAGAGACAGACATGAGAGTGGTATCGATCTTCGCTTGAAATACTAAAAACTCCAGCAGATTGATGTTTTTATTATCTCACTTCACAGGTTTACCGGATTGATTACGTTTTATCAAACTTGTCTGGTTTCTGATGTGATAAAACTGTTAAAATACAGTGTTTATAATACTATAATACTTATCAGGCCTGGCAATGCATTTCAATACAGGTTTTACAGCTGATGAAAGCGAGCATGCACAAACACAGATAGAAAATTCCCTGAGAGGAAACATGAAACTGTTTCATACAAAGAAACAGAAATATTCTTTCCAACAAGTTGTGCATTATGATGTTAAAAATCTTTTTTCCTTTGCAGATGTTTTATCTACAATGTGATGGTTTTAATTTCATATTCAGTCATGGAAAATAAAATGTTGACACAAAAAGTGTATTCGTGTTGTGGGAAAAATATTTTTTTACTTTGTAGTTCTTTACTTTTTATGTTTGAATGAAGTTAATGTTTCAAGTAGATTCACTCTTTTCTAGACTGACAGTAAAACAATACATGAAGTTTCAGTTCTTCATTGATAATATTACTAGGAGCCTAGAAAGAAGAGCAACGCACTGTACATCCAAGTGTGGTTCCTCAGGTAGCTTGGAATCTGTTGCCCTAAGTTCATCCTTCCAGGCAGATCTAACACACCAACCCCCAACCATTGTCTTACCTTCTTACTACCTATAACCTAACCCCTTTTCATTGGTGGAGATTGTAGGAGCCAGTAGGGAGTGCAGCTGGGAGCTTTTCATGGATTCTTTATTTTCTATCAAGGAGCAGTGAGGTCCTTGTGGGGGCCAATGGATCCAGGGGTCCCTTAGGGGCCTTCAGAAGTTCTTAGGGGTTTCCTGGAGCCCTTAAACTTTCAGGTTGTAATGGCGTTCCAGGTATCCTTAAGGTGTATTCTAGGGGTATTTAGGGTGGTCCCAGCAGTCCTTTGGAGGTTTCAGAGTTCCAAAGGAGGTCTTCCACAGGTCTCCAGGGATCTGGTGGTTCCAGTGATGTATGAGGTGGTCCCAGGGTTCTGGAGGTGGTTTCCGGGGTTCTAAGGGGATACCAAGAATCATTTATGAGGTTTGATGGGTCATTTTGGGTGCCTTAATGTGGTTCAAAGGTCCATGATGTTTTTCCTTGAAGTTTCTGGGTTCCGTGTCCTTTATCTAGGTTTAATGAATTTTTAAGGCCATGCCAAAGGCCTTTTGGGTCCTGGAGTCCTCAGGTTCTTGTGTGGTTCCAGGAATTTTTAAAGAATTTCTAGGGGACCTTGAATGAGGCAGCTGTAGGGCCACCCCAGCAGGATCAGTTTACTGTTCTACAATTTAAATGTATAAAAACGCCTGAGAAAATAACTCAATAAATCATCTCCCCAATCTCAGTTTAATGTTTAATCAAACTAAATATTGCCACATGGGTTTAAAAATGGTCAAAAGAAGGGCATCGGACATGTGATGGAGAGTTTGGTCCAGAACTCTGGGTGAAGAACCTGTACAGGTTCTGCACTAGTACTTGGTACTGCACTTGATTTCTTGTCTTTGGCTGTAAAATTCCTTCATCTTAATCCAGCAGTTTCTCTCCTGCTCGCGCGCCCCCGGCGCTCTGTTGGCAGCAGCAGGGACGCGCGCAGCTGTGGGCTCCGAGCCAGGGGCGTCAGCTGGACGAAGACTGGTCTCATCTGCAACGAGAGAGACTCTGAGCGAAGTGGACCGTCCAGGAGCAGAGGCGAGGTGAGTGCGCTTTGTTGGTCATTTTGCGCTTTTACGCACAACATTTGACTTTCGCTTCTTGATGTCTTCGCAGCAGTTTGTTCTACTCACGCTAATAATGGAAATTAATTTATTGTTAATTTAGTGCTGCATGATGTCTGAGCGGTGCTTAAGTTCAGACTGCAACTTTTATCGAAATGAAGCAGTGAAACTCTCACAGCTGCCGTGCTTTATGATTTAATGATCATTTTAACTCTCAGAAACATACTGATGGTGTTTCCAGTCAGTGAACCAACCAACTTTCTCCAGTTCAGTTCAGCATTTCCACCTCAGCTCTGCGTCTCTGTGCCAAAAAACACAATCACAGCTGGAACTTTTCCACCGAACAGTTTATATAATAGTTCTGATTTCACCGCAGGGTCAGCCCTCTGTCTCAACACGGATTTACTCAAATTAAACAAACGTTAATCATTAGATTCTGTTGTGTCTATGGTTCTTCACGAAGAGCATTCTCATTTAAAGAACAAATTAAAGTCATCAAAGTGCAGGTGGAGTGCTGGTTTGCAGCTCTGAGGCTCAGTTCAGTTTTGAGGTTATTTGGAGTTGTAAAGACTTTATGCCAAGAATATTTTCCACAGTTCTGTGGAATACATTCATTGTTGGACCTTGACTTTAAAAATAATCCAGATGTGATATCAGAGAGTTGAGCCAATGAGAAAACATTCCTGTGAACCTCAGAGAGTTCCTGCAGGAAACTCGTCTGCTGTGTCCACCATCAGAGAGTTTTCTGTCCCTTTAACATCTTGTGTTGTATCAGAGCATTGTGGAAAAGTGTGCAATATATAATTAGTGTGATTTGTCAGGTGTTCAATTCACTGGATTAACCAAAAACACAAGTTTCTATCTGTCCAGTTATTTTCTCAGTTGATCTCAGTGTAATTTTCAGAAAATATATCGATACTGGGATATAAAAAACACACATATTCTATATCGTCTACTCCTAAATCACTGTTCCCATCTCACTGTCTTCACAAAATGTATTTTTTAAATGACTTGAGATCATCTGAGAAACAGTTGAGAGAGTTTGGAGGTGATGGAAAGATTCAGGAGAAAGAAACTGCAGCCTCGGAGCTTTTTGGACGACAGCGTCTGGGTTTCCCATCAGGCATGCTGTGTGTGTGTGTGTGTGTGTGTGTGTGGCCTGAGGTTCAGATGACAGACTTATGTTTTTGTGAAACCACGACAACCAGGTCCAGATGTGCGTAGAAGAACAAAAGAGACATTGTGTGTGTGTGTGACCCTTTTAGATGGAGTGATAGTTTAAACAGCAGAGCAGCTGCTGTTACACCAACATGATGACGAAAATGTAAACATTTAACTTCAACTGAACTCAGAACTGAAGAGGTGGAGCGGCACAATTTTGGATACAGTGAGAATCACAATTTCTTTTTTTGCTCAGAATTGAGACGATTACCAGGGAAGCTGTTTGGAAGAGGCTGCAGAGGTGACCTGGTCTTTCTCGTGGTCCTGACGGTGTCATCAGTTTGTATATAACTTACAGCTGGTTGTATAATTTTGTGGTGTTCCCCTGTAGTTATACAAAACAGTACTTTGACATGATGTGGCTCTGACTGTCGTCATTGTGTATGAATCTGAAAAAGTTCCACAAACAGAGGAAGACTTTTCTCTTAATATCAAACTGTTTTGGATCATTTCATCTCTTTTTCCTCACCCTCCCTCCATTTTTATCAGCTGTTTTCTTCTTTTGTTCCTCCAAAGTTTTTCTTGTAGATCTGGTTTAGTTTGTCTTGCCACTTTAGGAGAAAGTAGAAGTTCTTGGTATGATGCAGCAGGTATATTACTATTATATATTATATAATATATTACCACTAGGGCTGGGTATTGAACCCCAGTACGTCTTTGGTACTGACTGAAATGTGTCTGTAACAAAACACCATCAAGTAATCAAATATGTGGTCAGATGCTTGATGTTGTTGACTTTTTTCTGATCAGATAGTTCTAACTTCAAAAAGGTGAAACGTGTCTCTGGTGGTGAATCATCAGCTGCATCTTTATGGAGCTTCATAGTGAGTTTCAGCTCCTTGTTAATCTGTTCTGGTTCCCTCTCAGCCTCTCAGAGCGTCGTTTTCAGAGAAGAAGCTGTAAAAAGCTGCTGAACACTTCCTGCTCAGCAGCAGACAGACACCGTTAGAGACGAGCTGCTGAACATCGTGGAACATTTAGATATTTCCCTCAGGAGTTGGTGAAGGCCAAAGACCGAGCTGTGATGTGTTAATGTTGAGTTCACTGCTTGTTTCTGCTTTATTGCAGGTTTAACACAGACATATTAAGCAATTTAGCATATTTTGTTAAATGAAAATAAAAAGATTAAAACATGTTTGTGTTCTTAAACAAAAGGTATTGAAAAAGTTTTTGGTATCTGTACAGAAACTCAGGCGTCGTACCGGCGAACATTAAAATTAGCCATTTCTTCCCCATAAAAACTTTTTGCTAAGTCTTTGAAGGTCTTGGAGTTACGTCTCTGTCGCAGCGCTGGTAGGAAATATATGAAAACTCTGTTCCTGTGTTTGTCTTCCAGGATGAAGCGAACAACTTTCCTGCTGGTGTTTGGAGTTGTCCTGAGCTTCTGTCAGGCTCAGGTATCCACATCACCTGTTTCCACATGTCAGAGGGTGTTTTAACGTTAGATAAGTCTGTTGTTATTTTATATTTTTCTTATCATCAACAAATCCCAGTCAGTCGTCTCTCAACAGCATTTTTGTTGCCGTGGTAAAATGTTCGGTATGTCAGCAGATCTTCTGACTGTTGTCTTTATTGATCTGTTCCAGTCGGAGACGGGAGGCGAGGAGACGGGTGGGGAGGAGGAACATGTGGAGCTCTTCACCACACCGACGACTAAGATGGGTGCTGCCACCTCGGACTTCGGCTACAACCTGTTCCGCGCTCTGGCGAGCCGCGAAGCTGCAACCAACGTCTTCCTGGCCCCCATCAGTGTATCTGCGGTGCTGACGCAGCTCTCCATGGGTGAAGGCACAAACACACTACAAACTAAATCCAAACTGTGGTTTTGACCGTCATGGTGTGTACAGGCCTGCCGCCCAAACAAACAAAACACCATCACCAGTTTTGCTTCTCACGTGCCACATGTTCATTCTCTTTTCTTTTTCCATACGTGCCTTTTTTTCCTCTGTTCAGTTTCACAGTGAATTGGTTTAAAGTACAGAAAAACAGTGCACAGGGAGATTATAGACACATTGTTTTTCATAATTAGAACATTTAAGTGCTGCACAAGCTAATCATTTCTGTCTGAGGTCTGATAGCTAGCAAAATGTGCAGGTTGCAGGTTAGTTGATGATTCTAAATTGCCCATAGGTATGACTGAGTGTGAATGTCTGTCTGTCTGTATGTGTCAGCCCTGTGATTGACTGGTGACCAGTCCAGGGTGTACCACGCCTCTCGCCCAATGTCAGCTGGGATAGGCTCCAGCCCCCCCGCGACCCTCCGAGGATAAACGGTATAGATGATGGATGGATGGATTTACATATTAGACCCTGTTCCTCAGTCTGCCTGAGCCAGGAAACAGACAGAAAATCGTGACATCAACCAACATGCACATGAAAATATGCCTGACTTCACCAGAATATGTTACCTTACTTACCATGATCCCCTCTATCCCCCAGGAGGGTCTGAGCATGCTCAAAGGCAGCTGTTCAGGGCTCTGAGGTACCACACCCTGCAGGACCCGCAGCTCCACAACACTCTGAAAACCCTGCTAGCCTCGGTCAGGACGCCCGGGAAAGGCCTGAGCACTGCTGCACGCATCTACCTGGCACGACGTGAGTTCATGTGGGGGGTTGGGCAACTGGAAACATCAGGGATCCATGTCAGGGATCTTTCTTTACAACAAAGACTTTTTTCAAACTGAAAACATGGCTTATGTAGCAACCTCAAGTTCGCTGCAACAGAAAACTTCAACCTTCTGGGAGAACTCAAGACAGAAGAGCAATAGTGAACAATAAACAAACAAAGACTGTAAGAAGTCACAGAAACCGTATGAATCACACAGTCAACAGGAGCACTAATGATATTAAAGAGTCCGAAACATGTTTGCTCTGGCAAAATGAGAACGTTGTAGAGGTCAGCCTGTAGATAAAGACATTACAGATCTGATCAGCTGATGTTCTCGTCTGAACTACAGATCTACCTTTCTCTATGTGAGAGCTGCTCCAGCTCAGAAAGACCCGAGGTCTTTGGTCAGTCTGTGTTTGAAACAAACTTGTTTGTTCTAGATGTTGTCCGACTAAGGCAAGGGACATCATGGATGTTCTGAATGGTCATGCTGTAAGGCACTTTCAGTCTGTCCTCATAGACGTTCATGGTGTTGGTTATTCAGAAAAAGGTGACAGAAGTAGTTGTGTAAAGAATGGAAAAAGAGCTTGAGAGAAAAGTTCTGTCCACTTTCAGACCTCTAAACACCTGGCGAGTCAGTGCGTCACCTGGGCATGATTGTGAGATGTTTCCCGATTCCGACGTCGGAAAGGTGTTGGGGAAGGACGTTTCGGATGCTATTGGGCGAGCTGAGAAGCCCTTTGTTTGAAACATTCCTTAGAAGTATTAAGACACTGGTTTGGTAACAGAAGAGGTTACCAGGTTGTAGGTTTGAATCCTTAATATATGAGCTGTATCCTATAATATATGATTTTTCTTTGGTATTCCCTAAAGTACCAAACCAAATGTACCGAAGTACAAATTTCTACATCAGTATCAAAACAAGAAACTTCAGATCCCATGTTTCCATGATGGCATGATGCCCCACTGGTGGACAAATTAGAACTTTGTCTACTTTGTTTGTTTGTTTGGATCCTCACTGCCGGGTCCATATAAAAATATATCAAAACTGTTTTCAATCTTTTCCACATTAAAGTCTTGTCTTCACACTATGTCCTACTGAAAATACAATCTTCAGTCAATTGAATCTTTATAAACCAATAATTTTCCCTCACCTTCAAAAACAATATTTTGTCTTTATTATTATAATGTTAATTTGTAAAGGTCTGAACTTAAAGCTGACTGCTTAAACCGTCTGTTCTCAGGACTCCGTCTGAAGCAGGAGTTCTTCCCTCTTGTGGAGCAGCAGTATGGAGTTCGGCCCAAGGCATTGCTGGGAGGAACCAAAGATCTTAAAGAAATCAACGACTGGGTGTCTCAGGAGACGGGCGGGAAAGTCCAGCGCTTCCTGGACAAGTCCCTCCCTCGAAACTCTGGAGTGAACACTGTGAGTGCCGCCTACTTTAAAGGTATGTAAAATTTCCCCAAACCTTCTGACTGTCAAACACTCCTGCAGATTTGAAAGGGAAGCTCACTAGATGGTGCATTGGTTTGAATGTCAGAGCGCTGCCTCTTGCTTTTGGACAGTTTGATGTTGCTTCTTGGATTAATACTGGACTTTTTTTACACACTCAGCTGACGATGCATGAACACCATTAATGACACAGTTTTCTGTCTGTAAACAGGGAAGTGGGTGACTCGGTTCAGTCAGACTGGAGCAATGGAGAACTTCCAAGTGGACGGCGGTGCACCTGTTCGCATTCCCATGATGCAACAGGATAACTACCCAGTGAAGATGGGTGCCGACTCAGATTTGAGCTGCACGGTGAGTGTTCCACTCTGAAACACCAGTGTGTGACCTTTAAATTACAACAAAATGTACTAAAATTGGTTTCAACTTTCATCCATTCACCCACCCACCTATCCACCTCCCCAAACGTGGATGGTCAATACTACTCGGACTACAAACAGACTACAAACAGAAACCAGAACACTTCAGATACCAAAATCTTGTCCTTTGCCTACAGATACTGTATTCAGCACTAACCAGCCCTTGATGCAGGAGTAAAGTACTTCCCACCTCTCTCTGAGATTTCTCCTGAATGTTATTTTTCCCTCCTCCAGATCGCTCAGATCCAGATGCAGGATGACGTCAGCATGTTCATCTTCCTGCCCGATGACGTGACCTCCAACATGACACTTCTGGAGGAGAGTCTTACCGCCGAGTTCGTTCAGGACCTCTCCATGACGCTCCTTCCTGCCCAGGTGTCTCTCACTCTGCCCACTCTGAAGCTCAGCTACTCCACAGACCTGCTGCCGCTGCTCAGTGATCTGGGTGAGTCCAACACTTGTTCACTGTAACAGCTTCTTATGGCAGGAAGTGATGTCATCTCACCCCCCCCTTCCCTCCCTGCAGGTCTCTCTGATTGGCTAGCGGACACGGACCTGGAGAAGATCTCAGCTCAGCCCGCCAAGCTCAGCAGCATCAATCACAAGGTTGTCATGGAGACCGCGCCCGAGGGGAACCTATACCCCAGTGCCACCTCAACACCAAACCACCTGTCCTACCGAGTGGACCGCCCCTTCCTCTACCTGATCCGGGACGAAGCGTCGGGGGCGCTGCTCTTCATTGGCAGGGTAGTCAACCCCAAGGCCCTGACGATATAACACACGCATACATGCACACACACACACACACACACACACACACACACACACACACTCTTAGCAGGTCCTAGGAGGGATTTCAGGTGTTCGCTTTGTGTTTGTGGTGGCAGATATTTGCGAGGATATTTGATTTGGTTTTACATGATTTTTTACTTTTCATGTTGTTAATCTGACAGGAAACTCAAACACACTGACGACACTCTGAGCTCACCAAAGGATTGTTTTTCAAGAAACAAATATTGTCATTTGTGTAAAAAGAAATAAACACGACAATGAAACAAAACACGTCTCTCTTGTGTCGTCAGATTTTGGGATTTTGTCGCCGCCAGTTGTGCTGTATAAAGACGGTGATTTCAGTTTGTTCAAAACATATGTCGACAGTTACTGGTTACAGGACAGGGTGGTGGGTGAGGAGTGTGCCAGAAAAAAAAGAAACATGTAAAGCGTAAAATGCACAAATCCAGAATACACACTAGACTGTAGTGAGATTATTCAGACGTTACTCTGTGAAACTTCACTGTGGAATCGGACTGAAGTGATCCTGCAGACCCTGAAGCAGCTGCTCTGCTCACTCTCTGGAACTCAGACCACATGACTCATCCCCCACGTTCCCCAGAACACTTCCTGCAGCAGAACAGTTTGGAACGAGGTGTGTTTTGTAGGTTGACACTGACTGACTCTAAACACAAGGCAAATCGCTCAAATGCTAAAATAACACTAAAAAGAAATGAGCAGAACAAGGAAATATGTGATCAATGAAGTAAACAACAATCTGAAGAATTGTGGAGCTGATTTCGTGTGTGTGTCTGTGTGTGTGTGTGTGTGTGTGTGTGTGTGTGGTGCACATGTGGTCTTGATTTTCCATACAGTCAGAGATTCCTGAGGTTTCTGAAACGCTGCCCAGAAGACAGCGAGCTGACAGACGGAGAGGAAAAAGGGAGACAAAGAAGAAGAAGAAGAAGAAGAAGAAGAAGAAGAGAGGATCTCAGAGAGGACGCAGGTTCTTTAAACTCTCTAATCCAGAAGAAATATAAACGTGAATCCTCTTTGTGTCCTCAGTATTGCTCTTACTCTGTGGTGGAAGAAGTATTCAGATCCTAAGAAGTACCAATACAACAATGAAATAAAAAAGTAAAAGTCCTGCATTGAAAACATTAGTATGTAAGTATAAATAGGAAAATTCACTTAAAGTATTCAAAGTAAAGGTACTCAGTGCAGACCCCCCTCTCCCAAAAAAATTAAATATAAATAAATAATTGACTGGAACCATGAAAAGGTTTTATTGAAAAATCACTTCAACGATTATCAAAGTAGGACTAATCGTTTCAGCTGTACTTTTACAAACTAAACATACATACATTATATATTTCATGATATGTTTTATCTGCAAAGTCACTAAAGCTGTCAGATGAATGCAGAGCAGTAAAAAGTGAGATGTGGTGCAGTAGAAGTACCTGAAATGTACCTTCCAGCTCTGCAGATTAAATACATTATCTTTGGCTTTAGTCAGATTCTGAATGCAGGACTTTTATTTCTAATAGAGTATTTTTACATTGAAGTATTGCTACTTGATTTATTGTTCATCCAACACACCTCAGTCTTCACAAGAGGGAGACAAACACTCAGGAAAAACCCCTTCAAGTCTCCAAACAACAGAAACCAGCAGGACCAGATCCTTCAGCCGCACCATGAAAACCTCACTGTCCAACCTCAGCAGCTCTGGGATTTTCATAAATGTACAAAGATACTAAATCACATCTGCGGTCTGTTTTAGTATTCAAAAGTAAAAGTACTCATTGCAGACCCCCCGCCCCCCAAAAAAGAATAATTGGCTGGAATCATGAAATGTTTTTACTGAAAAATCACTTCAAAGATCATCAAAATAGTTGATGATTCATTTTTCTGTCAATCCACTAATTGATTAATCGTTTCAGCTGCAGCACATCTGAGTCTGTGACAACTAAAACCCTCAAAAAACCAAACACTCACTTCCTCTTATTCTGTGTTTTGGCAGCGTTCATGATGAAATAGACCTTTAGACTGAAACACTGTTTCCTGTCTGTTCAACACTTCACTTTCACAAGATGACAACATGTTTAATCACAGTTATTTATAAAGATAATGATGATGAGTATCTGTAGGATGATGTGGCTAAAATACCACATCACAATAATGCAGAGGACCTTGAAATGAGTCTGACCAGACAGGACCAGCATTCTCTCAGAAATCCTACTGCACACATATAAAATACCATGTGACAACACTCATTTCAATATTTAATCCATGGAGTTTAAATTGTCTTAATCATCTGTTACATCCTGTATTACTTCATTGTCCTGTCTTTCTTTAAAAAACATCTATGATCATTGTCACCTGGTCGCTACAGCATTGCTGTTTATTTTGTGCATCTATTTCCTTTATTTTATTTTAATAATTAATAGATTCATGTTCTTTATTTTGTCTTTTTATTTGTGATTTGGGTGGTTCACTGTAAACCTACTGCCAGCTTCTCAAAAACACTTTAAACCACTTTCAGGGATTCTGACGTCAACATGACAAAAACGCAGTAGAGTGCAGTAAAGAAACGCAGTAGAGTGCAGTAAAGAAATGCAGTAGAGTGCAGTAAAGAAACGCAGTAGAGTGCAGTAAAGAAACGCAGTAGAGTGCAGTAAAGAAATGCAGTAGAGTGCACGTTACTTGGCGTGTCTGACGACTGGAGCAGTTCACATGTTGGAACCTGCAGCAGAAAACAAACAGCAGTGCTGAGAGCTGGCATCAGTTTTCTATCAACAACCATTTAAAGGTGCTGCCTGGACTTGTCTGTCTGTGCACAGATCATCAGAGACTCTCAGGAATCTTTCATATAAATACTGTAATGAAGATTGCGTTTATTATTGTATTTAGTGTTTGTGTTTATGGACACGAAAACGGAATAAACTTCATCTGCGTTATTAAAATTTTCTCAGACTGGCTTTAAGTTTCTGGGCTCAGTTTTAGATATATAAACATTTATCAAAGGTAGGAATAACCACTATAGAGCTTCACTGCAGAAGGTGGAGCACGAGAACCAGAACCACAGACGCCTTTCTGATATTGAAAGTCCAGTGAAAGGCAAACAGAATAAGATGCTAATAGTTAGCCAGTTTTGTTAACTTTAGCCTAACTCAAACAGTAAAATTATATATGCAGACACAGAGAGTTTATGCTTTATTTTTTATTTTTCTCATTTTTGTGCACAACGTACAGTAGGTCTTTCAGAAGTCCAGGCTGAGCTGCTCCCCGGTACTGCACGGTGGCCTTTTAGGGAACTAAATGTCATACAACTCTGAAAAATAGCCAACACTGTCACAAATGTTGTGAGCAGGACAGCAGGAATAGAAAAATGCAGACAGAGCTGGAGGCAGATCAGTTTCTTCACAAAAATAAGGCTGAAGGCAGGCAGGCAGGGACAGGTGACAGGGTTCCAGGTAACAGGATGAGAAGAAATGACATGACAGAGCAACATTGACAAATCTGGGCCAGTATGTATATAAGTGGCTAATGAGGGAATGAGGTGCAGCTGGGGAGATGGGTGGGGAAGCTCAGGTAAGGGTGATTGCAAGGCAAATGGGAGTGGCAAGATCTGGAATGACATGGGAAAGTCTGAGGGCTTCTGGTGGACGGCTCGAGGATGACGGGTCTGCAGAGTTGGAGGAAGGAACGTGGCCTGGGAGAAGTGAGCAGGATCTGGAGTCAGGTACAGAGAGAGAGTGATGCAGAGGGCTGGGGATGAGAACGTGTGGCTGCAGGGAGGGACTCATGTCCTCTTTCCACCAGATCAGCTCTGGTTCTTGAACCGTTCAGGATCCTTGGAACCTTGGTGCTATCTAGAGAACCAGCTCAGAAAGAATAAAACAAATAATAATGGAGAAGTTATAAAACAAAGGAACACAAACAACACTTAACAAAGTAACTCCAAGATTATGTAATTTGATCAACAAATTTTAAAAGCTGTTTTGATGTGCTACACATAAGGAGTCGGTCTAGACCTGCTCTTTATGACAAAGTGCCCTGAGATAACGTTGTTATGATATGGCGCTATATAAATAAAACTGAATTGAATTGAATGTGTACAAAAATTCAACAAGAACAAAAACCGTGTCATCACTGCAGAGTAGGTAATGAAGAAACTCTCGAGTCAGACTTACATACTAAGATTAATATTTGTGGGTTTTTATATCGTTTGACAAAATGAAACACTTCAGGTATAAGTTTTTTGACATTCAAATTCATCCAAAGAATCAACACGATGGAGCTCTGATGCCAGCAGAGTCACATGACTCTTAAGACGTCAACACATTCAGTTTTCTCTTTAATCTCAGCACAAAACACAGCTGTCCTTGTAAAAATGGTAAAACTCTACAGCAAAGACAAAAACACAGTACAGCTGTTACTCAACCTGCTGCTTTATTCTTTCACCTCTATTCAGTTCAGACAAATTATGATTGGGACACTGCAAAACATTTACAAATGTTAAAAAGAGGATTATGAGAGGAACAAATACTTGACATATTCATTATGTATATTCATGCACACATAACTTCTGGTTAATCAGATTATGAAAACCACATGCAAGGATCACTTTCCAAAGTCAAAGTATTTAATGTGTGAAAAAGGCTACAACCAACGCTGTTCACAGTAGTAATATCAGATAATTAAGAGGACGCGATTGAAATGTGTCCACTGTAAGGTTTTTAAATAAAAACTCATAAATCATCATCTGCAAACCCGCAGTTAATGTGGTCTTTAAGATAACTATGTAATGACTCGCACAGTGGTCAGTCGGTAGTAAACATGCTAATGGATTAGTTCGCTAGTAGTAGTGCTAGCTCGACTACCCCCATTGGTCATGAAATCCTCTCTTTGCAGGTCGAAGTGGTCCTTCGAGTCCCCCCAAGCAACAAAGGTCCCTGACCTGGCTCAGACACTGCAGTTCATAGTTGGCGCCTTAATCCTTTGGCCACCATAGCCCCCCCGAAACCTTTGGATCTTTATTAGACCTCATGGCTCAAATTCTGATAATACCAAGAGTCATTACAGAGTCATTTTACACTCAGTATCCATCAATGTATCCATGGTTTTATAACCATTTCCTATTCAACAACTGTCCAGTTAGCCAGTGTGAGTCATGTGACCTGCAGTACCGTCTGTGGCCACAACACCAAAATCACCTCACAGCTCAGCTCAGAGATGTCCCTGAGGCCATCTTTGCCCATTACTGGAGCCAGAAAGATGCTTAATCTAGGTGTAATTAAGGACGTAAGAACATGTAGAAAGATTCTACAGTCATGCAAGAGTCTTGGTGAGGCTGTTTTTATGCCACAGTCTTAAATCAGAGTCAAATCAGAGTAATCGTAATTATGAGTTTCTGTCAACATCCAAATTCGTACTGATTTTTTTTTGATAGCTGAAAACCAAACAAATTCGGACGCCTCACACCAACCAAAGTCTGTCGTTCAATGTAATTAAACCCAGACTGGAGGGATATTGTGTTGCATAACAGGGTGCATGGAGCCAAATGCTAACCTGACAATGACAATATTAACATGCTGATGTTTAGCAGGTATACTGTTCACCATGTTTACCATCAGTCAAGCATGCTAACATTGGCTAATTAGCAGTAAGCACAAAGTCCAGCTGATGGGAATCTCATTAGTTTTGCAGGAATTTGGTCATAAACCAAAGTGTTGGACACATTAAAATGTTGACCTGATGATGGCGCTAGATGACAAGTCAGAGTAAGTTATTAAAATTCATCCCGAGTATATTCATCCCAAAGTAGCAGACCGGCTGACATTGCTATCTCTAGAGCCAAGCTGCTCGCATTTCACAGCTAGTTGGGGGTTTTCACATTCCCTTCACTACAGTGAGAGTTTTCTTTGAGCAGAATCTAGTGGTCGTTAAAGGAACTGCAGCTTATTAAACATAAGCACCAGATTCAACATTTTAAAAGTGGAGGCAGTTGGTTGGGCTCACTGCATCATATAAAAACAGCATATACATCATATATGTAACAATATATGGATGAGCTTATGTACAAACACACCAGTAATCCCAAATGTTCAGTGATGGAAAGTAACTACGTTTACTCAAGTACTGTACTTGAGTACAATTTTGAGGTATTTCTACTTGATTTCACTGGATTTATGTGGGAAATATTGTACTTTTTACTGCTCTACATTTATTTGACAGATTTAGTTATTAGTCCTGTTGTCTGCGCTAAAAAGCTCCCGCCAAAGCAGGATGCATGTGAGCATGAATTGATTACTCAGCCTGGGCAGGAAGGCCCGCCCAAAGCCTGTTGATTGACAGCTTGACCCTTCAAGGAAAAGCAAAAGAAAAAAAGAATTATTTCTCTTTATATTTCCACATTTATTGTCTTATTCTTTCCCACATTTACTCTTTTTTATGGCACTCCTATGACTCCATAATTAGGTACTTACAGATTGTTAAAAGAAATTATAATCAACAAAAAGTGATATAATATGAATATTATTATCATGATGATTATTATAGATTAAGATACCCAGCAGTATACAGAGCAGTTACAATTAGCTTTACCAGCTGCAACATTAAAGTAATGCTTTCACATTAGTGCGTCAATAATCCAATTATATCATATTTATTATTTTGAAATGGGACATTCTGCATAATGAGTACTTTTACGTTTGTTTACTTTACTTTCAGACTTATGTACTTTTACTTAAGTAAATTAATTTTGAATAGAGTAATAGTATTTTAATAAGTATTTTTACACTCTGGTATTGCTACTTTTACTTAAGTACAAAATCTGAGTACGTCTTCTACCTCTGGAATTGTTAGCAGAGTATGAAGAGTACTGGATGTAAATGAAATACAGTATAAAAAGGTATGCGAGCCTCATTATGCTGGCTGACTGTCCTGTAGGAGAAACACTCGACACACTGAGTAACTCGCAGCTTTGGTGGCGCAGCAGCTTCCGACCATCTTAGCAAACTTTCTGAACTCCTCTTCTTTTTTCTCCTTGTTCGGCCTCTCTGTGTCTTTCTGTCCCTCCATCCTCTTGTTGTGGTTCGTCAGGTCTTGATGCCCTTCAGTTCCTTTTCTTTGTACGAAGCATTCTCCGGTGTTTTCTGCCCGTTCACCAGTTCGTACCCTCCTTTACTCTCCGGCTGTGGTTCTTCACATCCGGCCCTCTTCCGCAGAACCACGACCGTCAACAGGAAGCACAGCAGCCCCCCGCACACAAACACCACCTGCATACCGAGAAACCTGCACACACAAACACACAGATGGTCATGTACTCCAGGTTGAAGTCTGGGGAAAACCCTGGACTTTCCAGGGTCAAAACCACAGAACTGTGCCAGTTCAGTTCAGTATCACTATGACTTTGCACTCAGCAACAGCAGGTTTTTGTGCTGAAATCTACACCAATGTACCACAACATATGCAAGGCAAAGGTTAAATAGCTGCTAGATAGCATTCCTAATGTGAAAACGGATGTTTCTAAATGTTGTTTTATGTTTTTTACTTTATTGAAATATTGCATCTTGAACAATTTCATACACCTTCTACTATGTCTCCCTCCTAAGAAACTCTATATTTTGTTTGTTCAAATGATCTGGTTCTTATATTCTGATATTTCTTAACGTCACACATTGGATGCCGGTCTCCATTTCCATAAATAGTTTGTGGACTGTGAAAACACCAGGGACAGCGATGGGAATAAATCCAGAACTTTATTGTTGTTGTCCCTGACAAAGTCTGATGATGATGATGTTGGATTTCATAAATATATTACAATGTTGTCAATGAACCAAAAAACCAAAAAGCAGGAAAAAGATGTGGACTTTCTGATCCACCACAAATGTACAAACTAGTTTCTAATAGTTTAAAGGTACAAATCTGACCTGCTTGGTCACATCAAACACGACAGACCTCAGACTCACAGCGAACATGTTGATTTTGTCAAATAAAGGTGTTAGTAATGACATTAATAATGGCTGAAGTCCATTTGTTAAAATCACCCTACCTCCACCAGAGACATATGTCTGGTCCGAATGGAGCTTTTCTGTGATTGGTGTGACACATAGACAATATATAAAGAGGGACGACATGACAGCTTAATTTTACTGATCAGCTTGGTTTTAATTAGTTATTTGATGCTATAAAAGGGGGTGAGACGTCATGATTGACAACTGTGATTTACTTGCGATTGGTTCAGGTAGGTGTATGGGCGGGACCTCGATACTGCGTCGTCTATCTTTATATACAGTCCATGGTGTGACACATGGTGGTCCACCTGTGGTCAGCGTGTTCACAGTCCGTCTCAAAACGACTCACCTCTGTCTGAAGCGGTCCAGGTTGTAGTAGTGACAGGAAGTCTGCTTGCCGCACTTCCTGCCCCACAGGATGCAGGTGGTGTCGATGACACTGCCGTACAACACCGGGCCGGGCATGAACGCTACACACACACACACACACACACACACACACACACACACACACACACACACACACACACACGATGGATGAAAGGATGATGGAAATCTCCTGTAAGTAGTTCCACCTTTTCCAATAAGTTTGTTTTCACTCTAGTTTTTGCTGGTTAGAATTGTGTGCACAATTTTACCCTGATTACGGTACTACAGGAAAGATCAGGAAGTGACCCAAATCATGCTCTCTCTCTTTCTCCCTCGCTCTCTCCTTCTCCTCTCTCTCAACCCAACCGGTCGAGGCAGATGACCGCCCACCCAGAGCCTGGTTCTGGTTCTGGTTCTGCCTGTTGAAAGGGAGTTTTTCCTTGCTGCTGTTGCTTGTGCTGCTCTTGGTGGGAATTGTTGGGTCTCTATACACATAAGGAGTCGGTCTAGACCTGCTCTTTATGACAAAGTGCCCTGAGATAACGTTGTTATGATATGGCGCTATATAAATAAAACTGAATTGAATTAGGGTTCGTCTTCTGGCTACTGTGAATTTCTACAGCGAATGTGATGGAAATCTGTCCTGTAAATGTTCAGATGTCTCATTCTGTACTTCCGACAGGATTCGCTCAGCGCTACGTCATACATTTCATTCAGCGCCTGTTGATAACTCCCCTTGGATATCAAAAATTGACTGAGAGGTTTCAGACTAATTCGCATTTGCACATTGCTCTGGCGATGTCAGACTAGTGTTTTGCTAAAATTGAATAAAACAAAACACTACAAAAAAGTGAGAATTTCTCATGTATATCTCTCTCTCCAAACAATCAAACAATGCAGAGCTGATCTCTCATGATGATGAATATTAAATCTTATAATGCATACTAAATATTCTATTACATTGGTCAAGTGAAAGACTGATGATGGAAGAGAAACACAGCCATCACATCAGTGAATAACCTGCAGGCAGCGTTCAGCAGGTCTGAGACTTTCACCACAGACCTCATGTGCCTTGCTCAAGGTACTGAGGGAAATGTGACTGATGGACTCCTCTGGTCGACTCACCGAGCACTCTGAACAGCATGTACTGAACTCCCACTGCAAAAGACTTGTCTTCTGTGGCCACCGTCCTGCAGCAGAGACACAAACATGATATTCATGATAAAGATCGTGACGTTCAGTGTTTATTTTCCGGATGTGCATTCGTCCTTGTGTGCTTTTGGTTTGCCGACATGCTGAAACATGGCTGAGCAGCAGGAATGTGGATGATTGATGGATGATTACAGCGATGACGGTTGCTGTGAGAAAATACAGTGATAGGATTTTTGACTTTGCTTTGTGTTATTTCAAGACCCTGTTTCTGTTGTTGATTTTAGGCAAAGATACTGTGTGAGATGAAAGAGTCAGGTACATGCAGGTGTTAGAAAAACAACAGGAAGTTAGTTATTGTAGTCTGTCAGCAGGTGGAGCTGCAGCAGTGACTCACAACTCATGGAGGTGATTAAGGTGCTTTAAAACACAGAGCGACTGATTGCCACAATTCGTGCTAAAAATCGCACTCGTTCTCAGAGTCATAACTGATCATCTGATCTGAACACACAGACATGAAACACATATTTTCAGATTCAGTGAGATATTAATATTATCTCTGATGTCCATGGAGAATAAATGTCCATAAATCTGCTTAGAAAACATAGGAAAAAAAGACGCTCCTAAAACTGCAGAACTTGCCTGAGAATCATCACGTTTTTAAGTTTCCTTCAGTTTTAAAGTAATCCAGTGAGAGTTATCTGTACATCCATTAGTACAATGCCAGCAGGAACTGCCAATAGGTAATTCGGCATGTTTTTAAATGAGGTATTTTATCAGCCTGCCATGTTGCCTCTGCTCTCAGTCGTTCAGACAGTATTGGGGCAGTGACATATAAAATGTCCAAAGTGATGTCTTCAAGTCCAGCTTTAAAAAAAACAGACTTCAACAATTAATCGATTATGAAAATAGTTGCTGATTGATTTTCTGTTGATTGAATCTGAACAGTCTTAATAGTTCTAGCCTGAAGTCTCTGACCCTCAGGAAGCAGCTGATCCTCTGTCAGCTTTACTTCCTGCTTCTTTAAGAGCGTTTCACCTTCAGTCTGTGTCTGGTCTGGTTGTCTTCTCTGAAAGTGGTGGATTATGAATTTTAAATCTAACATGTGGTGGCAACAGGACAACCGACAGCTTGGGAACATAAATGAAGGAAGTTGAAATATGAACAACATTAAAGTGCTCTCCTCTGTTCTCCCTGAGAAGTCAGACTACCTTCCCTGAAAGACAAAGGAAAATTACAAAACCCTCCCCTTTCTGACCCTCCCCCCCCTCCTAACCCTAATTTTCATCCAAACCCAAATGGAGCTGAAGCTCTTTCACAACCATCTGGAATTTATTTTAATGTTTTGCAGCTGTGTGCATATGAGTGTTTTTTAGTATGCAGACTTACAGACTACAGAGCAGCAGTAGAACTAGTAATGTGGTAGGCTGGTTTACAGCTTGAGTCTGAGGAGTAAGAGGAGATGATGTAGGAGCCACCTTGACCTCAAAATAATGTCCAAATACTCAGATTCCCTGTAGGTGATGATACAGTTAAATGGCAGGACTCATCCTCACACACACACACACACACACACACAACACTGCACACTCATTATTAAAACCTCTTTTTGTTTCCGTTTTGGCTTCATGGAAACGCTCCATTTTTCACAAAGTGACGATCAGCCCCCCCCTCTCACATGAGATCATGCAGATTCAGGTCATGTCACAGTCTGCGATGTGGTCTAATCAAGTCTTGTGCTGTGTCTCAATTCGGATACTTCCGTTAGTACACGGTGTACACTGTGTACTTACTTGCGTAGTGTGTGAATTTCGACAGCGCAGCATTGTCTCAAATCGGTGATCTTCTTCTTCTGTTGCAGCCGTGCGGAGCGTTTGACCACGATCGCCTCCCGCCAAAATATCTGCCGGCTTGTTTGCTCACTTCAATTCAATTCAGTTTTAATAAAAATGAACGTGCTTTTACTTCACTGTAATAATCGCAACCACGGGCGCCATTTTCACAGGTTGGTAGTCCCTCCCCTTCCGCTACGTAACCAAGATGGCGACGATTGAGCGTGAGAAGTGTGCAGCGCTCCACACTCAACTTTCTGACCGTTATGAGTTCACCATCAGTGCTCACAGTTACCTGCATTTTGCCACAACTGAACGCACTCATGCACTCAAAATAGCAAGTGGAAGAACGGAAGAACGCGAACTGAGACACAGCTCTGGTCTCTACGATCTACGATTTTACCAACTGACTGTCTGCAGAGAGTTCCTTGGACTTCATGGCTTGAATTTATACACACAGGTGTGTGCCTCTCTTAATGATGTCCAATCAACTGAATTTGTCACAGGTGGACTCTGATCACTTTCTAGAGAAATCTTTAGAAATATCTGTAGACTCATCTAATCAACACGACAGAATAAATACGAAGGTGTTTATGTGGAGGAAATAGCTTTTTTTTGTCATACCTGAGTATCATTATGTAGGAGGGGGTCTGTGAGAAGGAGGCGATGAAGCTGGTGAGACCGAGCAGAGCCATGAAGGGGAGCAGGAGGTGGGAGCATCCGCTGCCGCAGGTCCCAGGAGAGGCGAAGCCGAGACCGCCGACACACTGACACTCAGTGTAGTTCTGCACAAACAGACGCACTGTCAGGATACAGGCGGAGAGAATGCCTCCTACAGGCGGAGAGTTCGTTATCTCCTCTTAGAGTCTTACCAGTAGTGGAGCTAGATATGTACAGTTTGTCTGACGGTGGTGCTAGAGGAAAGGTCATATGGAATGATCAGGATATTTAATTAAAAGTGAGCCGATGGACAGACAAAACCTTTAAAGAAGAAGTTAAGAAAGAATAATGTTGCTGCTGTTTCACCATTGAAAAATATGAAATTTAATAAAATCTATGGTGTTTATTGATCAGGTGCAAAGTTTACATGTGGCATGACGTGCAAGATGAGAATTTTTCAACTTGAGCAAACAATGTTGTTTTTCTCATTTATTCATTTAATTATAGGTTTTATAAATCTGCTAGAGCTGAAACAACTACTCCATTAATCAATTAGTCGATCAGCTTTCAACTGTTTTGATAGATTGATAGATCTGATGTTGGTCGGACAAAACGAGAGGAAAATTAGAGAGGAAAGGGAGAGAGCGTTTTGAAATCAGTGCGTGAGCATACGTTGCTAGCTAGCTTACAGCTAACATCTGTACAGTCAGGTGTAAAGGAATCCAGGAGGACGGCTCCTCCAGAGTGTGTTTGATAAAAGAAAGTATTTGGGGTTTTGTCATGTTTCTATCTGAATAAAGGGTTTATTTGTTTCCTCTCTGAGAAAAATCTGAGCAGGAGTTCTGTGTAAGCTCCAGCTCATGTATATGTGCTTTTCTTCACTCCTCCTCATTTGTACTTTTGTTTTCATGTTAAAAAATGTAGAATTACTGCCAACATGAAAATAAAAATCAGACGCCATTGAGAAATAGTTTTCAGTGTGTTATATTTTTAACACATGAAGATAATGAAACTGTGACAGTATGAGTTTTCAGATTGGCCGAAGGTGGACTTTTACATTCGAATCGTTTCCTGATTTGAACTCATTTGTAATGAAAATGAAATGGAAATAACTCTTCTTCTAGGCCTCTTTTGTGAAATGTGTCAATCATTAAAAGAGCATGAATCCTGATGATTTAAGGGACCCCAGATCTTTCCCCTAGCGCCACCATTAGGCCACATTTTCCATATGTACAAAAGACATTAGAAAACTTGTCTTGTGACTTCTGAGTGAAACCAAATGTGTGGGGATATTACGAGAGGGGTTTAATTAAATTGTTCAAGGATTTGATTTGATTGCTGGAGTGGACGTAGCTTAGCAATCATGGACTCTCAGGCTAGAAACAACAAATCTTTCTATCTATCTATCTAAATAGTTAAGTGTATTGAAATAGTTTTCTGTGCAGCTGCAGCTTTCAGTCCCTTGATTAACTGAGGGCTACACAGAGAGCTTTATTCGGCTTCTCCATTGGTTACACTCTGCATAGTAATGCTGCCTGTTTTCACTCCAGGCCACTTCCACAGAAGTAGACGTTGGGGGAATAGTAAATTGGAAAGCAAACAAACTCAAAAACATGGCGTGATTGTGGGAGAGGCAGTGAGACGAAGAGAGAGAAAATATTGTAGATTATATCTGAAAGAGCCAAAGATGAACATAGTCTTTGCTGCCTGCAGCTCTGACTGAAACAAAAGAGAGAAGATGTGATGCCATCCACTTTACCAAGAACCAAGAGCACTCAGAGAGAAAATGGGCACACAAATACAGAGTTTACTGGTTCCATGTTACTGCACGCCACATGAATTTAAATTCAAAGCATGAAATAGTTTAAAAGTGAATCTAAATGTTTGGATTTTTACAAAGTGCTTTATTTGTCCAAATGTGTGATAACAGGATGTTTCAAAGGTGAAAATGTGCATGACAATTACAAAGTAAAATTATTAAATAATACTTACTATGGCTTTGTTGTTGGTATCTGTCTCTATAGCGATACAGCCGGCGTGGCAGGGAGACCTGAACTCCACGCCGTCTGAACCACAGACCGGGTTAAACGCCTCCTGAGGACACCGACAGCCAGCGCTGCACGGCAACACATCAGTGCTGAAAACACACACGAGATTAAAACTTTAAGTTTTAAGGGCCTGTAGTTACGAAACCTTTCAACGTAGGAAAATATGATAGAGACACAAATGCTGTTTTTGGATTGTTTATCACAAAGCGAGTGAGTTTATTTGGACTTTTTTCATCTTATCTATCACTGTGCCCGTTTCCGTACTTCTTGTGGCAGCAAAGTGGTAAAACCAAATGTTTTGTTCAGTTCACTGACCACAGAAGGAGAGGGGCCCCCAGGAACAAAGTCAGGAACTACATGTTTATTCTGTTCTGCAGACTGACTGCACCTCTTAAATAATTATAAATCTGGTTAACTCTGGTTAAATTAGTTCCTGGTCAGTGGTGAAATTAGTTTGTTGTCAAAAGTGAAATGAGTTCCCTGTTTGTGATAAAATTAGTTCCCAGTCAGTGGAGAAATTAGTTCCCCAGGCCTAGTTTGTGTGCATAGTGTATGTGAACTGATGGTGTAGCTACCTGGGAGGGAAGACCCCGGAGACCTTCTGGGTGGAGCAGCCAATGAGCAACAGCGGCGTGGCGGAGAACATGCAGAGCAGGATGGCAGCGGTGCACAACTTGCTGGCACCCCTGACTGAAACATTCAACCTCCGCATCAGAGCTCCACCCAGGACGGTGCCCAGCACTGCCAGCGGGATACAAACTCCTCCTGAGAGAAAGAAAATCCAGAGGACAAAAATTTCAATTTCATTTGATTCCAACGTTCGTGTGTTAACTTAATATAACTTCAGTTTGACACCACTGTACCTGCTATAACATATGACAAATTCATGCATACTCCAGGTGGTGAACACAAACCCGTGTGCGCTCTCACCTATCATCATGGAGGAGAAGGAGACAGTCTGGCTGAACTGTCTCTCAATGAACTTGGCCATAAAGGTGGCGAGGCCGGCCAGCAGCGCCGCCAGGTTGACCTGCGCCAGAACCACCAGCAGGTAGATGGGACTCCGCAGTGTTCGCAGCGCGATACGAGGAAAACCTGAGGGACAGTGGTGGACAGTAAGGCTGATGAGGTCTGCTGGATGGAGACATTTACCCTTAAAGGGTCAGTTCAGATATCTCAAAATCTCACCAAAATACAAAGATTCCAGTATTCAAAGATTTAAATAGAATTCAAATACAAATCATGGTGCTCAAAGAATTGGAAAAAAAACATTTGAAAAACACAAAATCATGTCTTTCCCCATTACACTGTTCAATCTACAGATCTCATTGTGAACTCATTGGAGCTACGTTGAACTGAAGAAATAGTCCCAGTGAAATCTGTTCACAGAGATGTTGTTGTTGAGTTTTATTATTTATATTTATTGTTTGCTGCTGTGGGCACCACAAAGGAAAGACAAACATCTCATAACCTGAACCTGGGCAAATAAAACCTAAACCGCACGGACAGATTGCTTTAGTGGTAAGTGAAATTATTATTATTTGGGTGAACTGACCTTTTAACTCTGACTATTTGGATTCAACTGAGAATGAAATGAAATTCAAAGGAGTTTTAATATTCCCATTATTAGCAGAAAGCCAATAATGCCAAAGCTGCTGTGGAGTCTTGCTTTGATTTTAGCGCTGATGATAAAACACTTGTGCAGTCACAGTGACCCCTGTTCACTGTCGATGCCCTTTAGTTGCCTCATCAGACATGAAACAGAAGAGGAAAAGAAGACTCTTACTTTTGAGGAACTGAAGGAGAGAGACTTCCTGGACGGGGTTTGTCTGCTGCTGCTTACTGTCCGGTCTGCACTCGACATCGTCTGCGTCGTCCTGGACAAATATGGAAGCAGAACATCACATGCCGGAATTGTTTTTTCACTGCAGGTTTCAAAACAACTCAGTCTGCAGCCGCTGCTACTTTTAAGGGGTCTGCTGGGGCCCTGCAAGCCAGAAGGGTTTACATTCACAGATCTGTAAGACACGTCATCGTACTGTTGGTAAGGTTCTTTGGAAAAACATGTTACTAATGGAACAATTATTTATTTAGTCTAAAACAGTAAAGTCAGTTGGATAAACTGCTGATAAACATCCACATGCTTAGATTTTAAAGCTGAGATAAAAATGGTAGATAAGGTGAACATTTGATCAGACTTGGTTTGTTTATTGTCCAGATTTTAACCCCTGATAGGAAGCCATCAACATATTTAGAGGAAGCCGGGAGCCTCGAGGTGAAGCTCTTGATTTATCGATATCGATCTTCCTTCCGACCCTGACCTGTGCCAGGGGTTGGTATGTTGACCGATGGCTCAGCCTTATGGCCACCGAATAAAGGGTCCAGCTGCGTTGTGTTGCGACTCCATCACGGCTGCAGGAGATGATCCCCACTGCCAACTGGCATTGTATTTGTTGGGAATTGACTCAAAATAATAATAATTTTATTGATGCATTAACTTGTTCCTGACGTTGTCACACTCAGCAGTCATTTTTGTGTCTGTAGTTAATAACAGAAAAGAGAGGGAGGGAGATGGCCTGCTTTTTTATGTTTCTGTTGTCAGACAACTGAACGAATATGAAATGTGCTCTGTTATCATTTAAATGAGCTGCAAACTCGTATTTAAGCTTGTGAAAAATGAAAGATGTCAGCAAAACTAAACTATATTATAAATGTGGCTGCTGAAGAACTGACCTTTCTTCTGAAACATACTTATCAGTTAAAATTACTTAATGTTATCTTTTTTTTTTTTTATATTAGCAAAAGTCAGGAAGCATCAAGGTGATAAAGCAATGGTTGGTATGTTAAAGAGGGCGGGGGTCACCACATTGAGATTAAAAACTCCTTTAGATATTATCTTTTAAACACCGTCAGCAAACACAGAGAGCATGTTGGTCTCAGGCCTAAAACACATCATAAGTAATGAGATGGTTTATGTTATTTAAATGTGAGCCGGTCGACTCAGCAGAGAGACCTGCTTCAGTTGTTATGTTATGTGGTCACATGGAGGTTGTTCAACTGCTTTATCTGATAAGACCCACTCAGAAACACACACAGCTGCCAAAGTAAACAGCAGAGCCAAAGTCCAGATTCATTTAACAGCTTGAGTGAAGCCAAACCTCAGTGTCACTTTCGATTTTAAAACCATGAGAGAGTTTTACTTAACATTTTCAGTAAGGATGTAAAAACTGGAACCTACTCTACAATCAAAAGTCAAACAAGCTGTGTTTTATGTAAATTAATCATTTAGGGACCATTTAGATCCTTACATGGTTTTGTAAAACAAAAGCAAGTGAAGCATATTCGACCCTCCGGGACAAAAACAGACACAGAAACATAGAGATAATCTCCTTATCTGTAGATAAACCTGTAGAAGATCTCCATATGGTCACAAATACTGTAAGTTTCTAGGTGTGTTATCACCAGTTCACAACTTATTTACGTCAGCATGTAGAGATTTGGTGGTCAGACCGCCACAGCTGATGGAAATCCAGCTGCAGTGTCTCCGGAGGTCATAGAACCAGAGTTAGACATGTAACTCTCAGTGCTGTTAAAAAACAAAACAAGTTCAGTATACACTGCTATATATATATACTGCTTCCAGGAAATAGCCACGACCTCGAAGTTTGGTTGATAGTTAGACAACTTTCAGTGTGTGTTAGTGTTAATGATTGTTTTGCATATTGATTTAAATCATTCTATCGTCTCCAGGTCGTACTGAACATACTGAACATACCAGTTGGTATGCAGTATTTAGAGGGCTGATCCTGGGTATAACGAACACGAACACTCCAACTTCAAATTGATGGTAAAACACACAAAGACAAACCATCAGCT